>CM038141.1:235561828-235791900 GCA_021437245.1 Aegilops speltoides
TTCGATTCTTCACAAACTTGAGGAGTGATGGCTGAGTTCAAGGATACATTTCCAGCATAAAACTAAAAAAGGGTTTGACACCATTGTCATCCTTATCGGTTGGAACCTATGAAATCATAGAAATGTGCGAGCCTTCCATAATAAAGAAAAACAACAAACTCTATTTTCCTGCTTTTGTGGATTACATCAGTGATGGATTAAGCATGTGGAAGAGTACGGGGGCGGTGGGCTCACTAGATTAACTTGTGTCCGCTAGTGTGGTGTTTGGTTTGTGTTTTGTTTGCAATGCTCACAAACTTTCTTATAAAATTATTGCTACCTTTTATAAAATATGGTACGCCATTGACATACTGTCATTTTTCGGAGCACTAACACTGTTGATAACATATGCCATTTTTTGATTTTGGTTTATGTTTTGTATTTAGTTTGCATTTTGTGACACCATAGATTTATATTGTGAATACATATTACTCACTCCATCCTAGAATAAGCGTCTCAACTTTAATACAACTTTGTACTAAAGCTAATACAAAAACGAGACACTTCTTTTGGGACAGAGGAGTATTTATTCTTGTTTAATAAAATTTAAAGCATCAACCAAAGCTGAGTGTATTGAGTATACTCAAAATACATGTGAAATGTTTCAAGCAAATGAAATAGACAAATCCATCGAGCTGCACACTGAACCATTGTTCATATTTTGTTATTCATGTAGGGGAGGGGATCCATCGCCTTTTCTCTTCATGATGGCGGCCTGTCTCTGTCCTCACTTCTCTGGCCTCGCCGCGACTACATGACTTTTCTTCCTTAGCCCTGCTGGGATCTCTTCTCCCCCTTCCTCCTCTAGCAAAGCCTACTCCGTCCATGATGCACTATAAGTGTAGTCGGGTTATTTGTTCAAGTAAGTGTAGCCAATTTTGTGAATTTTTACGTTCAACCATGCCTACATGCATACATACGATTAGGCGGTGATTTGTTCAAGCAATTGTAGGCAATTTTGTGAAATTTTACGTTCCACCACGCGTACCTACATACATACAATTAGGCTAGGTGACTAAAGACGTTCAGTGCAGATACTAAAAACATAACGTTCATATAGTAAAGTATATATCCCCGCATAATTTTAAGCATGCATTCCACCATGCCCTACATTCCAAACAAGTCAATGAAAAAAACTTGATTTGTGGACAACAAAATTCCGAATTGCCCATCCTCAATTTTTTTTTTGAATTGTCGAGAACGGAGTGGCAAACCCTCAAATTCTCTCTGGATTATAGGTGACCTAGGAATATGAGCCCAGGGACCAAGCCCACCAGCCGAACTAAACACTCATATTTCAAACTCCGATGACGCCGAGAGTTCCTAGTCATCGCTTAGTGCGCTCACTAGCTCAACTAGCACCCACATGCCGCTCGCCTGGTCCGATTCACCGGTTCGAAGCGAGATCCTTCTAGTCGCCCCTTTCGGTCATCTATTGAACTGTTTTAGCGCCCCCTCCAAAAAAAGATGTTGACCCGGCGACAACTGACCATTGACCCATAGACTTAAAAAAAGGCCACGGGTATGGAAAATGTTCACGCATTTGAAAAATGTTCACACATCTGATATTTTTATGAATTTTTAAAACTTGATGTATTTTGAAAAAAATAATGTTCATGATTTTGTTTATGAATTTTAAAAGTGTTCATGGATTTGAAAAAGTTCATAACTTTGACAAAAGTTTGTGATTAGAAAAATGTCATGATTTTCAAGAAAGTTCACAAATTTGAAAAAACTTTGTGAAATTGAAATTGAAAAGTGAAAACAGAAAAAATAAAATGAAAAAGGAAAAAAACAAAAAACCTACAAAACAAAAAACCCCGATTTTTTTGAGACAAAACAAAAAACCCGGATGAAAACCCGGAACAGAAAACTGGTGTGGCCCCCGTACCAAATGGCCTCTATTTGGCGCTTAAGGCGCCAAATAGGATTAGGTGAAGGCGCAGGTGCACTTCCCGGCCCAGATGCTCCTCCACACTTCCGGTTGCCGCGGCAGTCTCCTGTTCCGCAGCGGCTTCCCCTTCCCGGCCACCACCACCCGCAGAAACCTAAGGGCGCTCACAACCGCAGCAGCTACTCCCAACATGTATCGCGGCGGGCGCGGCGGCGGCGGCGGCACCAACTCCCAGCGTGGTCGCGGGCGCGGGCGCGGCGGCGGAGGCAGAGGAGGCCGTGGCGGCGGCGGCGGGGGCCGTGGTGAGCAGAGATGGTGGGATCCTCAGTGGCGCGCCGAGCGGCTGCGGCAGATGGCTGGAGAGGTGAGGGCTCTACTCCCGTGCGCATCGTCGTGGTTGGATGATGTTCTGTTTGTTTAGTTTGTATTTCGTGTGGTGGCTCGATGCTGTCATGCGTATCTTATGATTCGGAACGTGTTCTTCTTTTGTACGAAAGCTTGGAATCATCATGTAGCTAACGTCCATCTAGGTCCGTAGATTGGTCTACATCGCTAATTTGCTGCCATGACAATCGAGTGAAAGCCCACAATTCTACATACTGCAATGATCCCACATGGAGTTAGCTGTCCGATGTGTTACTTGTCAGAAGTTTGAACAATCACGAGTTAGACTACATACATCACATCTCCTCTGATGTTTGTTCTGTACAAATGTGTTGTTAGGAACATGTTTCAACTATGTTAATTACTTAATTTCCATCCCAATGGTATGGTCACACAAGGTCTAGGCGACTAGGCCCATGAGACTTTACTGAGTTGCCCAATTTCTTAAAGTTATATACTACATACAGAATTTCCGCTCTTGTCTAAGTTGATTTTTTAAGATCTGCACTCTTGTGAATGCCTAATGGTCAGGTGGAAAAGGTCGATGAGCATGAGTGGTGGAATACGATTGGGCAATTAAGAGAAGGATCTCAGCAGGAGTTAGTAGTCAAGAAGAATTTCGGACGTGATGGACAGAATACACTTGCAGATATTGCTCAGAGGCACGGCCTTTACTTGTAAGGACGGCACACCTATTCTGCGCCTTATTTCTCTCATCGCCATCATGCTTAACTTCCATTGATAGATGCAGCATTCTTCCTGTCATCAGTTCATCGATGGTACTAAAATTAAGCAATTTACAACTAACTCTAATTGTTATGTCTCCTGTACACGAAGGACTATCTGACTTTCTCACGTTGATCATTTTATGCCTTTTGTGCTATACCTTTTGATCACACTTGAAATCTGATGAATTATAATTTCTCTATTTTGTGTTTTAACCTGGGGAAGATAGCAATGCATACAACAAAGGGAAGACACTTGTTTTCAGCAAAGTGCCACTGCCTGATTACCGAGCAGATCTTGATGAGAGGCATGGATCATCACAAAACGAGGTGTTATGCAGTGTCTTTGTGACAGTGGACACCAATATATGTGTTTTTTTTACTGACACTTGTGTTTGAACTATGGACAGATTAAGATGTCCAATGAGACAGAGAGACGAGTGGAAAACCTTTTGTCCAGGGCACAGTCAAATAACAATGCTTCTGCTAGCACATCCACTGTCTCAATGAGGCAATCTTTGCCCAGCACATCCACATCAGTAGCTGAATCAACAACATATGTTGATAAACAGAAGCTAAGTTTTCAGCTTAGGGATATGCAGAGATCAAAAAAGGTATCACCAGTGATTTTTCTAGTGACTGTCTCAAACCCCATCAATATCGAACATTGAGCAACCTTAAATTCTAAAGTTGCATCATCTACATTTTGTTTCAGATGATGCCAAGTGCTAGATCAATGCAGTCTTTCAGGGAAAAATTACCAGCATTCAAAGCGAGAGAGGAGTTTTTGAAAGCAGTAGCAGCTAATCAGGTACGAAGTAAGAACTATAAGATGTTTCCAAGTTTGATCTATTTAGATGAATATATTCACATACATTATCAAAGATTCTCAGCCCTTAGCCCACTAGTGATATAAATAGCCCACTAGTGATATAAATACAATTTGGCTACGTAGTTTGTAAGGATATCCATTTTGTTAGGGAAGACTGGAAGAGATCGGTTTAGTTAGGAAGCTAAAGATATGGTGTGCTAGGAGGATTTTGCATCAAGTTGAGTCTTCCCTATAAAAGGGACACTGTATACCTCATATGGATTATCCAATAAATTAGAATAAACCAGCAAAGATTCCCGCCGTCAACCTTCTCCCCCTTTCATCCCCGACACCATGGCCAACCAGCCCTCGCTTCTCAGAGCTTTACCCTCAACCGTTTCACATTGACTAGTCTTAGCAAGGGTACCAATTCTAGCATCACGTGCAAGGCATTGGGATCGTCTGTCCCAGGAAGATGTGGAGACCTGGAGGGCATTGTCAACAGCAAGCTCTCCGACCTCCCATGACCCTATGACCCTATCCACCAACACTCGAGGTGAAAACCAATCCAAGCTGACAGATACGTTGGGCAAAGCTGTTTCGACCAAAAGGAAGGGCAGGCAAGGCGAATGCGGGAGGAGCACAAGGGGAAGCAAATGTGCTATCCCAACTGCTTGGCACCATCAAGATTATGCAGCAGACCTGTGCGGTGGATGAGTACATTGAGCAATTTCTCACTTCCATATGCAGGTGCTGAGGGCTCTCCGAGTGGCACTAGGTGGATCTGCTCGTGGTTGGCCTCCACAAGCCACTCCAGACAGATGTATCGCTGAAATTTCTGGCCATCTGGAGGACAACATAGTCCACTCCCGCGTCTACGGGTAGCAGCAAAGCCTGCACCTACAAGAAGCAGCAGTAGTGCAACCTGCAGCGGCGGCAGGGCAAACTCCAGCAACAGTGATGGAGTGCCTTCCAGAGGCAGCCATGCAATCAATCTCGATGGCAGTGATGCACACAACAGCAGTGGTGGCAGAGTTCTCTCGCGGTGGCCACACAGCCAGCAGTGGCGGTTGTACCCTTCCTAGCAGCAACAGCTGGAATGCAGCCACGAGAGCGAGATGTTTCTCCTCAAAGCAACGGCTGCTCTGCCCAAGCCAGTGACGATGCTTCTGTTTGCAGCGACACTCCTCCATAGGGTAGCAGCAGTGTCACAGCTCTTTATGCTGGCAGCAAGTGATGAACCATTCCTTGTGTCCCTTCATCCAAACCCTAAGGCTCATGGGAATTCCTTGTTGGGCTTGAGCTTCTACTTCGAACAAAGGGGATCACACAACTCCTATGCAGGTCAACACAATGAACAGCAGCAAGCAGGCCTCCAAACTGGGCCACATAAATGCATGTATGCAGCTTGGTTGTTTTGCTTTAGCCCCACGAGACGAAGGTGGAATCTATCAACAACTTGGGGGACTCCCTTGGGCTCTAAGCCTCCAACTGTGGCAACCACTGCTCGAGGATGAGCTGTTCAAAAGGGCTGGTGTAATGTCAGAGGCGTGCATTCAACCCTTAGCCCATTAGTTATGCAGTTAGTAAGGATTTAGCTAGGAAAGAGATCCATTTAGTTAGGAAGATAAAACTATGGTTTGTTAGGATAATCAGGATTCTGTTCCTAGGCATCAAGTCCAGTCTTCTCTATAAAAGGTACACCATGTACACCATATGGATTATCCAGTGAACGTGAATAAACCAGCAAAGATCTTATGTTCTCCCGAACCTACTCTCCCTCTCAATCCCCATCACCTTGGTGAATCAGCCCTCTTTCCTCAGAGCTATACCCTAAACCTTGTCACTAATCAGTCTTTAGGGATGGTACCAATTCTAGCACGTGACATCATATACTGAAACTGTGTTTTCCTAACACTCTGCTTTATATCCTTAGTAACCAGTAAAATTGGTTGCTAGTTTTTTGAATGATTTGGCGCAGTTAAATTAACTTGAATCTCATGGTCAAGTCAGTGTCACAGGTTTAGATATTTTGTACTTAATGCTGGCAGAGTTAAGGTCGCACTGTCGTTTATTTTTGTTCATCTTTGCTATCTGGTGATATTCATTACTATATTCTTAATACTGCCTATACAGTTGGGCTCTATAGTTGATCTTGTTATTACGGCCATTTAATTTATTTTCTTACTGACTTTACTGTTTCAGGTTTTGGTCATATCTGGTGAGACAGGTTGTGGTAAAACAACACAGCTTCCGCAGTTCATACTAGAAGAGGAGATAGATAACCTTCGTGGTGCTGATTGCAGCATAATATGTACTCAACCCCGCCGTATATCTGCCATATCGGTTGCAGCACGTGTAGGATCTGAGAGAGGTGAAGAGCTTGGTGAGACTGTTGGATACCAGATTCGCCTTGAATCAAAACGTTCCACACAAACACGACTGCTCTTCTGCACGACAGGAGTTTTGCTTCGAAAACTGGTATGACTGACAGATAGATTTGCATATGCATGAGTGACTTACCACACCACGTCATTTTTGCGTTGTTTGTTTTGTCGATTTTCTTACTGTGAATTGTATATATCGCCTTGTTCTTTGTTTGTTGTCCATTTATTGCTTTCTGCGTATCTTAGAACTTTTGGTTTGATCGTAGCTTGATTTATGCATATGGTTGTAGCTGTATAATCTTTCTCCAGGTTTATTCAAATACTCCAAGGAATTTAAGCTTCATTATATATGCAACATTACAAAGCCTATGGCTATTATGATCTGAATTTGTGGTGCAGTTGCATGTTCAGCACTCCCTCTGTTTCGCTATAACTGTCACTAGCCTTGGCAGCCTAGTTTTAAAAACTGTACCGGACCAGCGATCTGACCAGAAAAAACCGAGTGGCACCTTGACCGGTTCAGTCCTCTTAAAAGACCGTTTTACCCATAAAAAACAGTGACTCAACTACTGGTTAACGGGTTGTCACACACAGGAATCAAATGCAAGACCCTTGCCCCACCTTCCCATGCATGTTTGGACTTTGGAGGCCCACCACCAACTTGCCTGCATTGCTTTCACTAAGTTAGCCAGTATAACTTCTATTACCTGCTCCCTCTGTTTTGCTATATCTGTCCTCAGCCCACCATGTGCACATCCCAAGGATGCTCTAAATCTAAAATAACTTAATACAAGAATTAACTAACACACTACAACCAATCAGCAATTCGGGAAGCAATTAAATAGGGTCAAAAGTGCAAATATTGCAAGAATCACGCTCTTGATCCCCTCAATAGAAACGGAGACTTCCCCGAGGCCAAGAACAGAGTGGCTCACGGAGTCAAATTTTCTATAAACTTGAAAATCAATGAGCTATAATATTTCTTTTTGCCTTTATCAAACTTTCTGTGCCGGCGGCTAGACCTGCGAACCAGTAGCTTCAGCGGTCTGATTTTTTAAACTACTCTGGCGAGTCTCTGTCAAAATATCTGTCCATTGGGGAAACCAAGAGCGTAATTCATGGTCTCTACTATCTATCTCTACTTTAATGCTTTGGAAGATGTTTAGTGATTGTAGCACGACATTCTGATTCTAGTGTATGCCATTTTTTATTAACTTTATCTTGGATTTAGTGTTTCCTTGATCTGGGTGCACGGTGGGCGGTGGTGTGATGAAAGATATTGTGAAACTGAGTATTGGAAATTGAATACTTCTCGACTAAAGTAGATTACACTGGCAATGGACACTTCTCGATTTTGACACAAGCGGACACAATAGTTTTTTTCTTTTTTGAGATGTGAAAGAATTGAGGTTTTGTTGTGCAAATTATTTGATCACCCATGCACATGATCCTGGTTCCTTTACAGAAGATGTATCCAAAACTAGTCAAATGTTGTGTGATTTCTAGCACTCCAATGATCCAATCATATCACAACTGTAGCTACTGTTAACATGTACAAATGTTCAGTCATTTTGGTGTTATTGCACTTACATTCAATGCAAACACTATATGTCGCAGGTTCAGGAGCCAGACTTAGTTGGTGTAAGTCATTTACTAGTTGATGAAATTCATGAACGTGGCATGAATGAAGATTTTCTCATCATCATTTTACGGGACCTTCTGCCAAGGCGTCCTGACCTTCGCCTTGTATTGATGAGTGCAACAATAAATGCTGAACTATTTTCCAAATACTTTGGAGATGCCCCAATTATGCATATTCCGGTACTGTAACCTTTCGTAAACGGTACCCGTTGAAGTGATTTTTGTGCATTATATTTACATCGAGGTGTTTTGAGCAGGGGTTCACTTTTCCTGTTGCTGAGTTATTTCTGGAAGATATTTTGGAAAAGACCCAATACAAAATCAAGTCTGAACGTGATAATTTTCAAGGAAATTCAAGAAAAAAGAGACTTGCTTCAGTTAAGAATGATCCATTGGCTGATGTTTTCGAGGTAAACTTGAGTTACTTTTCTAATCTTGCCCGTTGTAGTTTCGTAATTCAGTGTTGATGTCAGGGATCAAAAGTTCTGAGATGGCCAATATTTAGATGATTTAGCTCTACTGTTGCTAATGCAGATAACTAATTTGTTAACACTAAACTGAAGTGTGGAAAACATATTGCAAAAAGTTAG
Organism: Aegilops speltoides; assembly: GCA_021437245.1. Lineage (NCBI taxonomy): Eukaryota > Viridiplantae > Streptophyta > Magnoliopsida > Poales > Poaceae > Aegilops > Aegilops speltoides. Next base: position 235,570,300 of record CM038141.1, read on the forward strand.
ACATGCTTGATTCCCTATCCTTTAAAACTAGGAGGGCAATAGTTTTGGTTGCTCACTTTTTTTTTTCCCAGGACGTCGACATTAGTAAGGAATATGGAAACTACAGCATTACAACAAGGCAATCCCTTGAAGCTTGGTCTGTCACTGAACTGGATTTGAGCCTTGTATGTATTCTCAGATCTGAACTGGTTATTTTCATGTGCATTTATTTGATCGCACTAGTAGATGGAACCTGGAAGTCCTTAGATATTGGGAGTTTAGTGGAGGAGATCCAGTTCCATATATGTACGAGTGATTGCAATTAAGTGGAGATATATCAGCGATGTTTCTAAAATGACCAGCTAATTGCCTGTTGTTAATTATTCCATTAGGTATTAGCAGATCTAATGGTCTTGGACCAACTTCTTTGGTATCGGAATCGGAAGGGCTTATTCTTGTATTAACAGATGTACTGGATCAACTTCCCCGTTACTGAAATTGATCAAGAAGGGAAAGGGCATAAGGAAACACATGGAATAGTATAATATCTACTGTTAGACGCAAATACGTGTAGTTATGTGCTGATATGTATGATGCAAATATTGGAACTTCTCTGTCTGCAAACATGGTGGAAACTAGTGAGAAGTGCTTTAAGAATTTTCTTCACCCTTTGTAACTTTAACTTCACTCAAAATAAATTAGAAGAGACCAAAACAAGAAGCTTGCTATCCATCATATACATAGTTATGGACTTATAGTAAATCAAGAAATGCATCTAGACAATTTTCTCCCAGATTTTTTTCATGTGAATTTGGTACCACAAACCAGAAGTGATTTATGATGTCGCCTAGTTGTGTGATGCACTTGATATCTCTCTGAAAAATAACCTGCATTTCATGACATCCTAATACCATTTAGTAACCTATCTATGCTGCTAACATTTATTACTTTATGTTGACATTTTTAGGTGGAAGGTACGATTGAGTATATCTGTCGTCATGAAGGAGAAGGTGCAATCCTTGTATTCCTTACTGGTTGGGACGAAATTTCAAAACTTTTGGACAAGATTAAAGGGAATAATCTGCTTGGCAATTCCAATAAATTCCTAGTTCTCCCACTGCATGGCTCTATGCCAACTGTTAATCAGCGTGAAATTTTTGACAGAGCACCAGCTAATATGAGGTAATTAGTCACCTAGGTGTATTATATAGAAACATTTGATCTGGATTATGTGCTATGGATATGATTTTGCTTTTACATATGGGTAATGTGTTGCAGACATACTTCTGTCTTCCTACTTGCATAGCTTCTCACTTTCTCAGTGTCACACCTCCATTGGTGGCAGTGTATTTAATGGTAGAAGTATGTGTTAGCAAGCAAACAACAACAACAACAACAACAAAGCCTTTAGTCCCAAACAAGTTGGGGTAGGCTAGAGGTGAAACCCATAAGATCTCGCAACCAACTCATGGCTCGCACATGGATAGCAAGCTTCCACGCACCCCGTCCATAGCTAGCTCTTTGTCGATACTCCAATCCTTGAGTCTCTCTTAACGGACTCTCCCATGTCAAATTCGGTCGACCCGCCCTCTCTTGACATTCTCCGCACGCTTTAGCCGTCCGCTATGCACTGGAGCTTCTGGAGGCCTGCGCTAAATATGCCCAAACCATCTCAGACGATGTTGGACAAGCTTCTCCTCAATTGGTGCTACCCCAACTCTATCTCGTATATCATCATTCCGTACTCGATCCTTCCTCGTGTGGCCACACATCCATCTCAACATACGCATCTCCGCCACACCTAACTGTTGAACATGTCGCCTTTTAGTCGGCCAACACTCCGTGCCATACAACATTGCAGGTCGAACCGCCGTCCTGTAGAACTTGCCTTTTAGCTTTTGTGGCACTCTCTTGTCACAGAGAATGCCAGAAGCTTGGCGCCACTTCATCCATCCGGCTTTGATTCGATGGTTCACATCTTCATCAATACCCCATCCTCCTGCAACATTGACCCCAAATACCGAAAGGTGTCCTTCCGAGGTACCACCGCCATCAAGGCTAACCTCCTCCTCCTCACACCTAGTAGTCTTGAAACCGCACATCATGTACTCGGTTTTAGTTCTACTAAGCCTAAACCCTTTCGATTCCAAGGTTTGTCTCCATAACTCTAACTTCCTATTTACCCCCGTCCGACTATCGTCAACTAGCACCACATCATCAAGAGCATACACCATGGGATATCTCCTTGTATATCCCTTGTGACCTCATCCATCACCAATGCAAAAAGATAAGGGCTCAAAGCTGACCCCTGATGCAGTCCTATCTTAATTGGGAAGTCATCGGTGTCGACATCACTTGTTCGAACACTTGTCACAACATTATTGTACATGTCCTTGATGAGGGTAATGTACTTTGCTGGAACTTTGTGTTTCTCCAAGGCCCACCACATGACATTCCGCGGTATCTTATCATAGGCCTTCTCCAAGTCAATGAACACCATATGCAAGTCCTTCTTTTGCTCCCTATATCTTTCCATAAGTTGTCGTACCAAGAAAATGGCTTCCATGGTTGACCTCCCAGGCATGAAACCAAACTGATTTTTGGTCACGCTTGTCATTCTTCTTAAGTGGTGCTCAATGACTCTCCCATAGCTTCATTGTATGGCTCATCAGCTTAATTCCACGGTAATTAGTACAACTCTGAACATCCCCCTTGTTCTTGAAGATTGGTACTAATATACTCCGTCTCCATTCTTCTGGCATCTTGTTTGCCCGAAAAATGAGGTTGAAAAGCTTGGTTAGCCATACTATCGCTATGTCCCCGAGCCCTTTCCACACCTCAATGGGGATACAATCAGGGCCCATCGCCTTGCCTCCTTTCATCCTTTTTAGAGCCTTCTTCACCTCAGACTCCTGGATGCGCCGCACAAAACGCATGCTGGTCTCATCAAAGGAGTCGTCCAGTTCAATGGTAGAACTCTCATTCTCCCCATTGAACAGCTTGTCGAAGTACTCCCGCCATCTATGCTTAATCTCCTCGTCCTTCACCAAGAGTTGGCCTGCTCCGTCCTTGATGCATTTGACTTGGCCAATATCCCTCGTCTTCCTCTCCCGGATCTTAGCCATCTTATAGATGTCCCTTTCACCTTCCTTCGTGCCTAACCGTTGGTAGAGGTCCTCATATGCCCGACCCCTTGCTTCACCAACAGCTCGCTTTGCGGCCTTCTTCGCCATCTTGTACTTCTCTATGTTGTCTGCACTCCTATCCAGGTATAGGCGTCTGAAGCAATCTTTCTTCTCTTAGGTAAAATTATGGCTGGGAAGGAGCTACTGAAAGTGCAAAATTTTGGTGATGATTTTACATATGCCATATAGCAACTTCCACATTTTCCCTCTCAGTTTCCTTTTAAACTATCTGCTGCCACTTAAGCTATTTTCTCTCTTACCCTCACATTTGACGTAGGTTTTATTATTATTATTGTGTGTTGTTAAATAGATATTTTATTTTATTTTTTAATCAATGCAATTTGTTCTTTGTTATCTACTCGTGCAACAAGTTCTAAGTTCATTTGAGCAAGTTGTCCTAAATCCTAATGGTTAATGCCATTAACTGTTTATATCTACTACATATGTAATTTGCAGAAAAATTGTTCTGGCGACAAATATTGCAGAAAGCAGTATTACAATAGATGATGTTGTGTATGTAATTGATTGTGGTAAAGCGAAGGAGACAAGTTATGATGCCTTGAATAAGCTAGCGTGCCTTCTACCATCGTGGATATCAAAAGCCTCTGCTCATCAGGTACGTTACCATGGACCATGTTACCCACTTTTCTGGCAAAACTGAATATCCAATAACAGTTGTCGTTGATGACTTTCCTAATTTACACAGAGGCGAGGCCGTGCAGGCCGTGTTCAGCCAGGTGTTTGCTATAGGTTGTACCCGAAAGTCATTCATGATGCCATGCCTCAGTTTCAGCTGCCTGAAATTCTTAGGACGCCTCTGCAAGAACTGTGCCTTACTATCAAAAGCTTACAGCTTGGAGCAGTTGCTTCTTTCTTAGCCAAGTCACTGCAACCCCCAGATCCGCTCTCTGTTAAGAATGCAATTGAGCTTCTGAAAACCATTGGAGCGCTGGATGATTTGGAGGAGCTCACTTATTTAGGTACAAAGTTTTACTGCCACCGTTCAATTGTACTACTTCTTAAATTTTATTGTATGTGTTTTTATTTATTTTTGCCTAACTTCTTTGATTTATGCAGGACGACATCTATGTACACTACCACTGGATCCAAACATTGGAAAGATGCTGCTCATTGGATCCGTCTTCCAGTGCCTGGATCCTGCATTAACAATTGCTGCTGCTCTTGCTTATCGTAATCCATTTGTGCTCCCAATTGATAGAAAAGAAGAAGCAGATGCTGTCAAAAGATCATTTGCTGGTGACTCCTGCAGGTAATTTTTATAAGCTCATATCACATTGATATTTCGTGAGGAAGCATGTAGAAGTGTTTTTCGACAACCAATATTACAGAAATTATGGTTTTAGTTTGATGTTGTTTTGCCTGTTATTTCTTCAGTACCATCAAGTGCTGCTTCATTTATGGTGCCTATGTAGCATTCCCCCTGTTTCACTATATCTGTCCCCAGCCTACCATGCGCACAAGCCAAGCAATCACTAAATCTAAGGATATTTTAATAGATGATAACCTTAAATAAGCAGTTTGCAAAGCAATTAAATAGAGGTACTGTTAGGAAGCGGAGAGGGCGGGGCCGAACGGGCGGCCAGCGGCGACAGGCGGATGGGGCCGGCGGCCGGCAGCCTGGGAAGCCTGTGGCCAAATCCCCGTCGAATTCGCAGGGCCACGGGCTGGGAGGAGGAGGTGGCCGACGGAGGAGGCGGCGGCCGGCGTAGAAGCCGCGAGGCCGTGGCCAGTCGGCTGACTTGCGGCGGAGGGGACCCGCAACTGTCGGACCAATTCAGCCGGGGGCGGATCCGGCGACAGGAAAAACCGGGAGCAGCAGGCGGCTGATTGATGCAGTGGTGTTGACCACACGGGCGGAGACCACGCGCCGTGCCTAGCAAAGCACCAGCAGCACGTGGGCAGATCCTTGGCTGCTGCGCTCCTCCTCCAGCAGCAGGCGGGCGGCCTGGCGACGCTCCAGTAGACTTCCGCACGAGGGAAACGGGATCTGGCGGAAGATATTGTGGGGGTCGGACGGCAACCGTCCGGAAGCTGGACGGCGGTGCGAGAGATTGGATCAAGAGAGCACGAGTTGCGCGTGCTAAAAAAAAAACTAAAGCTCTAATACCATGTTAGGAACATGCAACTTAGCATTATCTGGAGGCCAAAGCCATCATATATACAAGTACAGGTGGGAGGCCAAAGGCCAAAATACAGAGAGCCAAAGGGCATCATAAATATAACTCTAACAGGTACAAACGCAAAAAATGCAATAACTACACTCTTGATTTCCTCAATGGACATGTATATCGGAAAGGGGCCTAGTCCAGGACATATGGTGAAACGGAGTGAGTATTGGAAAGGGGCCTAGTCCAGGGCATTGGTGAAATGGGGCGAGTATTATTTACTGGTTGCTACATGCTAGAAAGCTTGACCCAGGAGGAGTCACAGGATATGGAATGATAGAACCAGGATAGGGAGCGCATAGTATCACTTGCCAATGATAGCATCGCCTGCAAAAAGTTTTACGCTGAAGTTGTTTAAGGCACACTGATAGTTTCCTGCGACCTCTTTTGCCAGTGATCATATTGCCCTTCTTAAGGCATTTGAAGCATGGAAGGAAGCAAAACGCAGTGGAAGGGAGCGTTCCTTCTGTTGGGAAAATTTTCTGTCTCCTATGACCCTGAAGATGATGGATGACATGCGAAATCAATTTTTTGATCTACTTTCTGATATTGGATTTGTTAGTAAGACAAGAGGAGTGAAGGTTTGTAACCCTAGATCTCTCTTGCATTCCATAAGTAATTCTGTGACCTATGTAGTTATCTATGTTTTTTCATTCCAGTGCACCATTTTATCTACTTTTCAACTGAAGAGCTTCAGTTTCCATTACGATTATTCCGTGCTAAAATTTCAGGCATATAACCATTATGGCAAGGATCTGGAGATGGTTTCTGCTGTTTTATGTGCTGGGCTTTACCCAAATGTCATACAGTGCAAAAGACGGGGCAAGAGGACAGCATTCTACACCAAAGATGTCGGAAAGGTGGACATTCACCCATCATCAGTCAATGCAGGAGTGCAGCAATTCCCATTGCCTTATCTGGTTTACAGTGAGAAGGTGAAAACTGCTAGCATTTATGTGAGGGACTCCACAAACATATCAGATTATGCTCTTCTACTTTTTGGTGGTTCCTTAAGTCCAAGTAACACCGGAGAAGGCATCGAGATGCTTGGGGGGTATCTTCATTTCTCTGCACCAAAGCGTATCATAGAGTTGATCCAGGTATGACCAACTTCTCAACAATAGCTTGCTTCTTGAACCTTTTCTCTTTTATAAATACAGTGTTAAGTAAATTCGAGTGTTCGTTCAGCAACAAAGAGGTGACATGAAACTTTAGCTGTCGGTTCTTTTAATGGTAATTTTGTGTCTGTACTTGTTGCTTGATCTAGATTCCTTGTTATACAAGCTTAGTTGGTATAACCGTAAGCTTGGTGTGGTTATCATAGTAGTTGGAATGACTGATATCTGGTTTTACTGCTATATTGCAATCAAGTTCATTTCAGTGAATAAAATAGCTTATTTTTCAGCTAAAATTTTCAGTTTACCCGATTAATGCTCTGGTTTGCTTTGGCTATGGATGGAGAAATACCGGATATTTATGTACTCCCTCGGTCCCATAGTATAAGAGTGTTTTTGACACTAGTGTAGTGTCAAAAACGCTCTTATATTATGAGATGGAGGGAGTAAATAATACTCCCTCCGTTCCTAAATATTTGTCTTTGTAGAGATTTCAACAAGTGACTACATAAAGAGCAAAATGAGTGAATCTATACTCTAAAATATGTCTATATACATCCGTATGTGCTAGTCCATTGAAATCTCTAAAAAGACAAATATTTAGGAACGGAGGGAGTATTATTGCATTAAACCCATTTTTTTTCCTGTAATGAGAGATGTTCCTTTTATTTGACAGAGATTAAGAGGTGAATTGGACAAACTCCTTCAGAGGAAGATTGAGGAACCTGCACTTGACATCTTTTCGGAAGGGAAAGGGGTTGTGGCTGCGGCCATAGAACTGTTGCACAGTCAAAACATTTACCACTAGCTGCTACATATACACGTTGCAGAAGGCAATTCCTCAACTAAATGAAACCCGTTCCAAGACTTTGTGATATCTGTATTCTCTAGTACCTTCTGCATACTTTGTCATGAACTCTTGATGATGATGAGAATGTTTGGGAAGCGTATAAACAAACCTTGTTGATATCATGGGGTTATTTTGTTTTCTTTTAATCATGGGGCTATTTTGTTTTCTTTTAATCATGGTCATATTCATCAAAGGTATACTGGTTTTAGCTGTGCAGTTCAAGAATAAAAGCCAAGTCAACAAAGAAAAACATGTAACAATAAATCATCCAGAATCAAGATTATTTGATGTGAATCCAACAACAAAGCAACCAATTGCAACGGTCCACGTAGAAAGAATTCACGACTGGCTTAAGTACGGCACGCAGAAGCGCACATCACCCTTTAGTACCCTATCAATCCTAAGGTTGGGTAGGACCATTGGGATGATTAAGTTTGAGCAACATGAGACGTGTCCAAATGACCATGCTGGTTTTTTTAATTTACAAATGACGCGTCAGTTTTTGCGAGCTGAATCGTCCAGCACCGCCCTAACATGGAGTAGCTTGCCCAATTCGGCGACAGAGCATACACAATGTAGCTACTCACAACTTGTAGTAAAAATAGCAAGTTTCAGAAAGAAAAACTACAAACACCACATATACTTCTACTTCAGAGGGCCCAACCTCCAGAATTTACAAAAAATTGTATGCCACATCTAGCTAAATATCCGATGATTTGATGATCATCTAAAGGCATGGACTGAGATCTGAGCTGGCCAGCATATTTTTCATGGCTTTCTTCAACCATTGGTGGCTGCATGAGCATTCTCTGCCTCATTCCCTTCTGCCTCGGCAACTTTTATCATCTGCATTTTCAGCAATAATGGAATTACATAAACAAATTGCCCCAGTTATAAGCATTTTAAATTCGCCAGTCTTTTGTTTTTGTTTTTGTTTTTGACAGTCAGTCAGCCAATCTTAGTTTGAAATGGTATTGCAGAGAGGAAAATCACAAAAATACAAATTACGGACTTGACATTGGCCAGTACTTCGCCAATTAAGACCATGACTAGACTATACAGCACTTGATAAAAATCAACACTACTGGCTGGCACAGACGTGTGTACTCGAAAAGCAGAATATGAGAGCAATGCTGATATATCAGACAACAATAAGTGCCTCAGATCTATATGCTAAAGGGCTAAGTTGTTAATAAGGTTGATTGAGAGAATTTCAGTATCCAATCCTCCCCTAAAGGCCTTCCTAGGATATCCATTCTGAATATAACATAAGGAAAGCACTAACTAAATAGCAGGCCTGAATTACAAAGCCTGGTAAATGAAAACAGTCCCCAAATAACACAAAAATATCCGCCAGTCTTTGTATTCTGTTTTTGACATGAAGTCAGAGGGTCTTGGTTTGAAATGGTCTACCAGACAGGAAAATCGCATAAACAAACATCAATTATTGACTTAACATTGGCCAATACTGAACAGACTAGCACACTTCGCCACTTAAGACCGTAACTTGACTCTACAGCACTTGATAAAAATCGCACTAACAGCTGGCACGGACATGTGTACACGAAAAGCAGAATATGAGAGAAATACTGAGATATCAGATAAAAATAAATGTGTCAGATCTATATGCTACTCTACCACTAGATCGCTAAAAAAGTCAAGGTTCATCTAAAGGACTTGGTTGTTATTAAGGTTGATTGAGAGAATTTCAGTACCCAACCCTCCACTAAAGGCCTTACCAGGATATCCATTCTGAATAACATAAGGAAAGTACTAATTAAATAGCAGGCCTGAATTACAAAGCCTGGTAAATGCACACCTTCCCCAAATAACGCATACACGAAAAGACAAAGAGCATAGTTTACCTTTGTCAGCACTGTGAATTACATTATCTTTATCTTACTCGGTATCATCTTTGTCCAGATTCTGAAAATACAAAGAAAGGTGAGACACCTTCCTACCATTTTACTTCATTACCAAAAAATGATATTGCAACAGACCCATACCAAGAAATCCATATCAGCAAAGTCACCAACTGCAACATAATTAATGTGAAGTCAGTTCACGCTGAACTACATCAAACCAACACATGTTTGAAACAAAGGACTTACATCCAGCATCTTCAGCATCCTTATCTTGCCACTTATCCAAGTCAACTTTCAGAAACACACGTGGCTCGTCTTCCTTCTTCAGCAGCCTAGGCCACCACTTGCTCTCAGCTTTCTGGATAAGGCAATATATAGTGCCCCCGGAGATAGCCGACTTGCTCTCCTGCAAAAGCAAATAGCAAAATTAGTATATACAACCAAGTGCACTAGAAGATGGTTCTTGCCAGCAATCACCCCAACCTTAACACTGACAGCATCAAAGAGCTCGAGGTCAAGCTCATGCTGCATGTCATCAGGGCCCTCTGCTGAGAACTTGAGATGGCCATCAGGCATCAGCTTGACCTTCACATTTTTGGTGTCAGGCAGCTCAACCGTCAAGTAGACACTGTCAGACCTTTGCGCCCACTTAGTGGTCGGGGTGCGACTAATCCTGCTCAGATCACATTCTCTGTTTACAATTACAACAATCAGTGAGAAAAAAAACACTGCAACAGTTTAAAGATTATCTACAAAACAACTATCACGATACTCTCAAAACTAGTCATATAACATATCAAAATTTAAACACCAACCTATTGTAGTTAAACGACATAATTTTTTTCAAGCAAATGACTTGTAAAACCAATAAAGTATTACCTCCATCCCAAATTATTTGTCTCAGATATTTCCAGATCCGGATATATCTAACACTAAAATATAGACACATCCGTACCTAGACAAATCTAAAATCAGTAATTCAGGACGGAGGAAGTAGTTTTTAGTGTGAAAGCAAGTTAATAGTGGAAATGCTGATAAATTGATACTCCCTCCGTCCGGAAATACTTGTCATCAAAATCGATAAAAGGAGATGTATCTAGACGTATTTTAGTTCTAGATACATTCTTTTTTATCCAATTTGATGACAAGTATTCGAGCAGAGAAATACTATGCACGCTAGAATAAATATGCACTGCAGTAAAGAGATTCAATACCTGGCAAAATTCTGTTTATAGCATGCACGGACGGCGAGAATGTATCCAAGGAATCCCACAGATATCATTGTTCCAAGCCATATGAAGAAGGTTGCGAATACATTGCCGACAACGACAGAAAAAAGCATACCAAGGAACAGCCACCCACACAAAAATGATGGAGCAGCCCAGGCCAATGTATCCATAGATAGGATAACTCCCCCCAGCTCACACTGGCTCACATAAATAATCCAGAGCCCACAAGTGCCACATATTTCACCCCAAATCTCAATAACAAACTCAAATGCTTCGGACAGACTTCTCTCACTCGTGTCTGGGACGCATATAAGCCATGCTATGCGGACAAGGCAAAGCAGTGAGCAAGTAGAGATGATAAATCGGAGCAAGAACTCGCCAACGTCTTTGCGTCTTGGATCTTTCACATTGGAATCAGATGCAACAGCAATTTCTGCAAATTTGTTGATGCCCAGGCGCTGAAAATACCTGCTGATGATGTATCCAAGGAATCCAGCCGCATAAAACGTCCCGATGTACATGACGCACCTTAACTTCCGTCCCGCCATCGATATCCTCAGAGACAGCACTCGAAGGAGAATTGGAGGGGGCTAGGGGAAGGGAGTCGCCGGTTGAACGGGGCGGCGGCGCCGCCATCAGAGGAGGCGATAGGGCAGCGGCGGCGCCGTTTGCTATTGGCAATCAGGGTTCGGCGAATTGGGGATCTAAAAGGAGACGAAGGGATAGTGATGGGTGTGGGCGGCTGGGTTAGACGGGTAAGCGTAGATTAACAGCATCTCCAACAATGCTTAAACTAATGCCATGCCGCAATTAATCTGTTTTAAGCCTTACAAGAACGCTTGGTCATTTCCGTGGTATGTAAGCAAAATGCTATTATAACGAAGTTAGTATGCCATGGTCGAAAACATCGCCTTGCGATGTATTTGGCGCCATTAAAGCCATGCAGCACTCGGCCTTCATGGCAGACTCTCTCCTCTCTCTCCTCCTCGCCTCACAGCGTCTTGCGCGCCGCCACCCACCCATGGACGCCAAGACACCGCACCCCACCGCCCTGTTAGACACCATGCGACCACACGCCGCCACGGAAACCCTAGCGCGGAAGCGTTAAGCGTCGCCATCACGGAACTTCACGAAGGCGTCGGCCTCATGTGACCTCTTCTTGCCGCCGCGGATGACCACGGCGCCGGGTGGCGTCGTCTTGGCGCCGTCCGTCTGCCGCCACCGCCGTCGAAGGTCCCCAATGCGGCGGCGAAGAAGCAAAAAACATCCGCGAAGAAAAAAAGGCGGCGGACGGCTCCGGCAAAGACGTAAGGCGAGGAAAAAAGCTCGCGAGGCGTTCGGCGGACATGGCTGCTACAAGCGCCAGCGAGCTCACTCGTTGAGCCGGCCACGACGCCGCGCACCACGTATTCGACGAAATGCCCCAAGGTGAAAAAATTTCCAACTTTTCTTTTCTTCTTATTTTTTCAATGCATCATCACATATAGATAGCTTATTTGCATTGTTCAAAAAACTTTGTAATCTCAACGATGATGCATACATGTCCACTATGGGTGTTGGGTCCAACAATTCGCATTGGTCTCAAACCAATGACATCCATTTCGAAGACCATGAGTTTGAGGTGGACGGGGAGGGTGAGGGAATTGTCGAGGCGCCGAAAGGAAGAGCGGGCAATTACTCCACCAACGATGACAAGTTACTATGCTATACTTATTTGCAGTCGAGGGATCCATCCATTGGAGGTGATCAAAGTAGAGACACGTATTGGGGGCGAATGAAATAACACTTTGATGCTCACAATGTTAGTGGAATTGACAGCTCCGAGAGATCACTTTAGTCCCGATGGTCGATAATCAACTCGGATTGTCAAAAGTGGGCGGCCGCACAAAAGTCAGTGGACAAGATTAACCCAAGTGGCACAAATGAGGATGATCGAGTAAGTGGCATCTCATATATGTTCATCATACTTGTTTTTGGTGACCGAAGTGCTAACTTGTTTTGTTTTTCTTGTAGTACAACATTGCATTAAACTTGTTCAAAGAAGAGACAAGGACAACCAAGAAGGGGAAGATCAAGAAAGGCAGGATCTTTACCTTGCCTCATTGCTATGAAGTGTTAAAGGATGATGAGAAATGGAAGAAGCGTGATGGTTTGGATGATTTGCATTTGAGCAACAAACGAAAGCGAGCAATTGAGATGAATGATGATGAGGAGGAGGATGATGCATCAAGTGATGACGGCAAAAGAAGCCCCACACCCAACTCGGTTTCATACTCGAAGCCAAAACGACCAGATGGGTGCAAGAAAGACAAGACCGAAAAGAAAAAGAGGAAAGGAGATGATGAGCTCAAAAATGCTATGGAAGCAATTGTCAACGCAAGAAGAGAAGCCAACGAGGTGAGGAAAATGGCAAGGAACCAAGATGCCGCGGCCGAGGAGAGGAGGTTGGCGGCCGAGGAGAAAAGGGTGGCGGCCGAGGAGAGGAAGGTGGCTTTGGAGGAGAGGAAGGTGAGCAATGAGGAGCGAACTAGATTGTTGGAATGGGAGAAGCACTTGTTCTTCTTGGACACATCCAATCTCAATGAAGCGCAAAAGGAATATGTCAATCTTGCCCGTGAAGAAGTGTTGATCCAAAAAAGAGCCATGATCCGCATGAGTGGCGGTGGCCTCGGCGGCATGGGTGGCGGTGGCTTCGGTGGCATGGGTGGCGGTGGCTTCGGCGGCATGGGTGGCAGTGGCCTTGGCGCCATGGGAGGCATGGGTGGCTTCGGAGCCATGGGAGGCATGAGTGCACCTCCGGCCGCCATGGGAGGCATGGGTGCATCTCCGGCCGCCATGGGAGGCATGGGTGGCTTTGGAGCACCCTCCGACGTTATGGCCGCCATGGGAGGCATGAGTTTTGCTTCTCTCATGGGAGGCATGGGTGCACCACCGGCCGCCATGGGTGGAATGTCTTTCGATGTGCCTTCTCACACACATTCCCATGAAGATGCCGTTGAAGATCTTGCCAACACCGTCGGAGCTTCACGTGATGCGGTGCGTGATGAGGAGAGGGAGGAAGATTCATCTTCGGAGGCGGAAGAATCGTCTTCGGAAGATGAGGACGAAGACGAGGAAGATGATTGATGTGTCTTTCATATGTCTTGAACTTAGTTTGCATTTGAACTTGGTTGGATGAACTTGTGGGCATGATTTTGAACTTGTGGGTATGAACTTTTATTCATCAACTTGTTTGTGTCAAATTTCACATGTTCATTGCATTTTGATGAATGTTTCAAACTCATTTTGTGTCCAAAATATCATATATGTTTTATGCCCGGCGAGTCGCGCGCGCTCTATTTTTGCGCGTTGCTGGAGCGGCGCGCGCGCTGCATTATAGCGCGGCTGCTAGAGCCAGCGCTGGTGGTCGCGCTAAACATGCCGAAGCGCGCGCGACAAACAGGTTTTTTGCGCGCGGCGCTTAGCGCGGCTGTTGGAGATGCTCTAAGAGGGGTGCGTGCGTCTGATCACTTGCAAAGTGGACCCATAGTCGGTAGGGGCCATTTTTGTCATTTGCACACATATTGGCAGGTTTTTCTTTTTTTCTCCTAAAAGAGAGCTTTTATTTTACTCAAAATGTAGCATCGAACGGATACAACACATGATAAACAACACCCGACCTCTGCATAGTTAGTATGCACACAACGAAACACGAACACGAACAATCTAACATAATAAATAAAAATCGAGTTATCAACAACAACAAAGTTATATATAGAACAAATATTGTGTCTATGTCGAAGGAGGTGGTGGACTGATTTGAGGATTATGTTGTCACCCACCTTGGATACAGTTTGATGTAGTAGTATAGACCACATATGAAGCAAGGGTCTGCAACAAAAAAATAACCTGCAAAGGCGAAGAGTTCTTGCCATTAAAAAACTAAATCATTCCTACATAGCCAAAGCGATCATAATAAGGAAAACTTCTATCACCCATATTAGCGTTTGGGGACTATTTTCAATGCCACCCAATTAATGACCAAAGATATTGGCAACACTTGATGACTCGCCACATAGAGTGCACAAACCTGCATTGAACAAAGAGGTGTTTGTTGTTTCACTGTGAGTACAAAAGCTACACTTTTGCTTCCTTACCAATTGCGACAAGTGAGTTTGTTTTTGGTTAGAACAACCCCTCTCTGAAGATACCGCATGAAGATATTCACTTCTAATGGAATCTTTGACTTCCATTTTTTTGCTACTATCCATTGGAACCTCTGAATGCGTGAGCGCACGGTACATAGATTCAAATGTGAAGGACGCAGATGTGGTGAGAATCCAGTGAAACACATGCCGTCCTTGTGTCAAGTTAATGGAATCCAAACACTAGAAAAGAGTCTGGATTTGAAATATTCCAGCCATTGCATGGGAGTTGAAAAAAAAGAAAGCACATAAAAACCATATTGTGAGAGTGGAATTGACCAAGAACCGTTGTCACGGCTAAATCCGGTGGATCTCGGGTTGGGGGTCCTGATCTGGTAGCCTTGGCACGATGGTAATAGGAGGCGTGGTGTTTACCCAGGACCGGACCCTCTCAACGAGGTAAAACTTACATCATGTTTTGATTATATTGATGTGATGGGGTACAAACTACAGGTGATCTACCATGAGATTGCGCGTGTATGAATTATGTCTCAACATGAGATGATCCATCTTCTATTCTAGCCTTGGCTTATATAAGAGTACCGGAGGCCTAAGATAACATGAGTCCTATTAGGCTACGTCACTTGAGAGGAGTCATTGTCTTGTATGCCAAGTCTTGTAGAATGTCCCTTGTATGCGTCACGGGCTGCCCGAAGTGTCAAGGAAATATGCCCTAGAGGCAATAATAAAGTTATTATTTATTTCCTTATTTCATGATAAATGTTTATTATTCATGCTAGAATTGTATTAACCGGAAACATGATACATGTGTGAATACATACAAACATAACGTCACTAGTATGCCTCTACTTGACTAGCTCATTAATCAAAGATGGTTATGTTTCCTAACCATAGACATTTGTTGTCATTTGATTAACGGGATCACATCATTAGGAGAATGATGTGATTGACATGACCCATTCCGTTAGCCTAGCACTTGATCATTTAGTATATTGCTATTGCTTTCTTCATGACTTATACATGTTGCTGTAACTATGAGATTATGCAACTCCTGTTTACCGGAGGAACACTTTGGGTGCTACCAAACGTCATACTACAGGTGTCTCCAATGGTACATGTTGGGTTGGCGTATTTCGAGATTAGGTTTTGTCACTCCGATTGTCGGAGAGGTATCTCTGGGCCCTCTCGGTAATGCACATCACTATAAGCCTTGCAAGCAATGTGACTAATGAGTTAGTTGCGGGATGATGCATTACGTAACGAGTAAAGAGACTTGCCGGTAACAAGATTGAACTAGGTATTGGATACCGACGATCGAATCTCGGGCAAGTAACATACCGATGACAAAGGGAACAACGTATGTTGTTATGCGGTTTGATCGATAAAGATCTTCGTAGAATATGTAGGAGCCAATATGAGCATCCAGGTTCCGCTATTGGTTATTGACCGAGAATAGTTCTAGGTCATGTCTACATAGTTCTCGAACCCGTAGGGTCCGCACGCTTAAGGTTTCGATGACAGTTTTATTATGAGTTTATGAGTTTTGATGTACCGAAGGAGCTCGGAGTCCCGAATGAGATCGGGGACATGACGAGGAGTCTCAAAATGGTCGAGACGTAAAGATCGATATATTGGACGACTGTATTCGGAGTTCGGAAAGGTTCCGAGTGATTCAGGTATTTTTCGGAGTACCGGGGAGTCACGGGAATACGGGGGGAAAAGTATATGGGCCTTATTGGGCTTTAGGGGAGAGGAAGAGGCAGGCCGCGCCCCCCCCATTGACTAGTCCGAATTGGACTAGGGGAAGGGGCGGCGCCCCCTCCTTCCTTCTCTTCCCTCTTCCCCTTCCTTGTCTCCTACTCCTACTACTTGGAAGGACTCCTAGTTGGACTAGGAAAGGGGGAATCCTACTCCTGGTGGGAGTAGGACACCCCTAGGGCACACCTCTCCCCTTCGTCGGCCCCCTCCTCCTTGCTCCTTTATATACGGGGGCAGGGGGGCACCCCATGATACACAAGTTGATCTACGGATTGTTCCTTAGCCGTGTGCGGTGCCCCCCTCCACCATATTCCACCTCGGTCATATCGTCGCGGAGTTTAGGCGAAGCCTGCTTGCCGATAGAACATCATCATCGTCACCACACCGTCGTCTTGTGGAACTCGTCCCCGACGCTTTCTGGATCGGGCCGGGGATCGTCATCGAGCTGAGCGTGTGCTTTGAACTCGGAGGTGCCGTCGTTCGGTACTTGGATCGGTCGGATCGTGAAGGCGTCGACTACATCAACCGCTTTGTCATAACGCTTCGCTTACGGTCTCACGAGTGCGTGGACAATACTCTCCCTCTCGTTGCTATGCCATCACCATGATCTTGCGTGTGCGTAGGAATTTTTGAAATTACTCGTTCCCCAACATGGCATCCGAGCCTAGGTTTTATCGTTGACACGAGTAGAACACAAGTGATTTGTGGGCGATAGTCATCTTGCTTACCGACATGTCATACTTTGGTTCAGCGGTATTGTTGGATGAAGCGGCCCGGACCGACATTACGCGTACGCTTACGCGAGACTGGTTTTACCGCCGTGCTTTGCACATAGGTGACTATCAGGTGTCTGTTTTTCCAACTTTAGTTGAACCGAGTGTGGCTACGCCCGTTCCTTGCGAAGGTTAAAACAGCACCAACTTGACGAACTATCGTTGTGGTTTTGATGCGTAGGTTTAACGGTTCTTGCTAAGCCCGTAGCAGCCACGTAAAATTTGCAACAACAAAGTAGAGGACGTCTAACTTGTTTTTGCAGGGCATGTTGTGATGTGATATGGTCAAGACGTGATGCTATATTTTATTGTATGAGATGATCATGTTTTGTAACCGAAGTTATCGGCAACTGTCGAGAGCCATATGGTTGTCGCTTTATTGTATGAAATGCAACGCATACGTAATTGCTTTACTTTATCACTAAGCGGTAGCGATAGTCGTAGAAGCAATAGATGGCGTAACGACAACGATGCTACGATGGAGATCAAGGTGTCGCGCCGGTGATGATGGTGATCACGATGGTGCTTCGGAGATGGAGATCACAAGCACAAGATGATGATGACCATATCATATCACTTATATTGATTGCATGTTATGTTTATCCTTTATGCATCTTATCTTGCTTTGATTGACGGTAGCATTTTAAGATGATCTCTCGCTAATTATCAAGAAGTGTTCTCCCTGAGTATGCACCGTTATGAAAGTTCTTCGTCTTTGAGACACCACGTGATCATCGGGTGTGATAGGCTCTACGTTCAAATACAACGGTGCAAAACAGTTGCACACGCGAATACTCGAGTTAAACTTGGCGAGCCTAGCATATACAGATATGGCCTCGGAACACGGAGACCGAAATGTCGAACGTGAATCATATAGTAGATATGATCAACATAGTGATGTTCACCATTGAAACTACTCCATCTCACGTGATGATCGGACATGGTTTAGTTGATTTGGATCACGTAATCACTTAGATGACTAGAGAGATGTCTGTCTAAGTGGGAGTTCTTAAGTAATATGATTAATTGAACTTATATTTATCATGAACTTAGTCCTGGTAGTATTTTGCAAATTATGTTGTAGATCAATAACTTGCGTTGTTGCTTTCATGTGTTTATTTTGATATGTTCCTAGAGAAAATTGTGTTGAAAGATGTTCGTAGCAATGATGCATTGGATCCGTGATCGAGGTTTGTCCTCATTGCTGCCGTAAGAATTATGTCCTTAATGCACCGCTAGGTGACGGACCTATTGCGAGAGCGGATGCAAACGTTATGAGCGTTTGGCTAGCTCAATATGATGACTACTTGATAGTTTAGTGCACCATGCTTAACGGCTTAGAATCGGGACTTCAAAGGCGTTTTGAGCGTCATGGACCATATGAGATGTTCCAGAGTTGAAGTTAATATTTCCAAAAAATACCGAGTTGAGAGATATGAAGTCTCCAACAAGTTCTATAGCTAAGAGATGGAGGAGAATCGCTCAACTAGTGAGCATGTGCTCAGATTGTCTGGGTACTTCATGTTGGGGAACGTAGTAATTTCAAAAATTTTCCTACGCACACACAAGATCATGGTGATGTATAGCAACGAGAGGGGAGAGTGTTGTCTACATACCCTTGTAGACCCGAAGCGGAAGCGATCACAACGTAGAGGAAGTAGTCGACGTTCTCCTCGCGATCCGACCGATCCGGCGCCGTTACTCGGCGCCCCGAGTTCTTGACACACGTACAGCTCGATGGCGTCCTCGTACTCGATCCAGCCGAGTGTCGAGGAGAGTTTCGTCGACCTGACGGCGTGGTGACGATCTTGATGTTTCACCGGCGCAGGGCTTCGCCTAAGCTTCGCGACGGTATGACCGAGGTGGAATATCGTGGAGGGGGGCACCGCACACGGCTAAGGAACGATCCGTAGATCAATACTTGTGTGTCATGGGTGCCCCCCTGCCCCCGTATATAAAGGAGGGAGGGGGGAGGCCGGCCGGCCTAGAGGAGGCGCGCCGGGAGGAGTCCTACTCCCACCGGGAGTAGGACTCCCCCCTTTCCTAGTTGGAATAGGATTGGGGGAGGGAAGAGGAAAGGCGCCGCCTCCTTGTCCTATTCGGACTGGGGGAGAGGGCGCGCCACCCCCCCCGGCCGGCCCCTCCTCTTCTCCTCGAGGCCCACCGAGGCCCATTTACCCCGGGGTTCCGTAACCTCCGGTGCTTGATAAATTCTGTTTTCACCCGAACCATTCGAACTCCAAACATAGGCTTCCAATATATCAATCTTTATGTCTCGACCATTTGAGACTCCTCATCATGTCCGTGATCACATCCGGACTCGAACTTCTTCGGTACATCAAAATACATAAACTCATAATAACCGCCATCGAAACCTTAAGCGTGCGGACCCTACGGTTCGAGAACAATGTAGACATGACCTAGAACTATTCTCGGTCAATAACCAATAGCGGGACCTGGATGCCCATACTGGTTCCTACATATTCTACGAAGATCTTTGTCGGTCAGACCGCATAACAACATACGTTGTTCCCTTTGTCATCGTTATGTTACTTGCCCGAGATTCGATCGTCGGTATCCAATACCTAGTTCAATCTCGTTACCGGCAAGTCTCTTTACTCGTTCCGTAATACATCATCTCACAACTAACTCATTAGTTGTAGTGCTTGCAAGGCTTCATGATGTGCATTACCGAGAGGGCCCAGAGATACCTCTCCAGACAATCGGAGTGACAAAACCTAATCTCGAAATCGCCAAACCAACATCGCCTTTGGAGACACACAGTACTCCTTTATAATCACCCGATTCGTTGTGACGTTTGGTAGCACCAAAGTGTTCCTCCGTAAACGGAGTTGCATAATCTCATAGTTACGGGAACATGTATAAGTCATGGATAAAAGCGGTAGCAACATACTAAGCGATCGTGTGCTAAGCTAAGGGAATGGGTCATGTCAATCGATCATTCTACTAATGATGTGACCTTGTTAATCAAATAACAACTCCTTGTTCATGGTTAGGAAACATAACCATCTTTGATTAACAAGCTA
Source organism: Aegilops speltoides (assembly GCA_021437245.1). NCBI lineage: Eukaryota > Viridiplantae > Streptophyta > Magnoliopsida > Poales > Poaceae > Aegilops > Aegilops speltoides. The sequence goes on from CM038141.1 coordinate 235,590,432, forward strand.
GTCTAGTAGAGGCATACTAGTGACATATTGTTTTGTCTATGCATTCACACATGTATCATGTTTCCGGTTAATACAATTCTAGCATGAATGATAAACATTTATCATGAAATAAGGAAATAAATAATAACTTTATTATTGCCTCTAGGGCATATTTCCTTGATCTCCCACTTGCACTAGAGTCAATAATCTAGATTACATAGTAATGATTCTAACACCCATGGAGTCTTGGTGCTGATCATGTTTTGCTCGTGGAAGAGGCTTAGTCAACGGTCCGCAACATTCAGATCCGTATGTATCTTGCAAATCTCTATGTCTCCCACGGACTAAGTCCGGATGGAATTGAAGCGTCTCTTGATGTGCTTGGTCCTCTTGTGAAATCTGGATTCCTTCGCTAAGGCAATTGCTCGATATTGTCACGAAGATTTTCATTGGACCCGATGCACTAGGTATGACACCTAGATCGGATATGAACTCCTTCATCCGCACTCCTTCATTAGCTGCTTCCGAAGCTGCTATGTACTCCGCTTCACATGTAGATCCCGCTGACGCTTTGTTTAGAACTGCACCAACCGACAGCTCCTCCGTTTAGTGTAAATCGTATCCGGTCTGCGATTTAGAATCGTCCGGATCGGTGTCAAAGCTTGCATCAACGTAACTGCTTACGATGAGCTCTTTGTCACCTCCATATCTGAGAAAGATATCCTTAGTCCTTTTCGGTATTTCAGATGTTCTTGACCGCTGTCCGATGATCCACTCTGGATTACTTTGGTACCTCCTGCTAAACTTATAGCAAGGCACACATCAGTCTGGTACACAACATTGCATACATGATAGAGCCTATGGTGAAGCATAGGAACATCTTTCATTTTCTCTCTATCTTCTGCGTTGGTCGGGCATTGAGTCTTACTCAACTTCACACCTTGTAACACGTGCAAGAACCCTTTCTTTGCTTGATCCATTTTGAACTTCTTCAAAATCTTGTCAAGGTATGTGCTTTGTGAAAGTCCAATTAAGCGTCTTGATCTATCTCTATAGATCTTAATGCCCAATATGTAAGCAGCTTCACCGAGGTCTTTCATTGAAAAACTCTTATTCAAGTATCCCTTTATGCTATCCAGAATTCTATATCATTTCCGATCAACAATATGTCATCTACATATAATATCGAAAATGCTCTGAGCTCCCACTCACTTTCTTGTAAATACAGAGCTTCTCCAAAAGTCTATACAAACCCAAATGCTTTGATCACACTATCAAAGCGTTTATTCCAACTCCGAGATGCTTGCACCAGTCCATAGATGGATCATTGGAGCTTGCACACTTTGTTAGCTCCCTTTGGATCGATAAAACCTTCGGTTGCATCATATACAACTCTTCTTCCGTAAATCCATTCAGAATGCGGTCTTTACATCCATTTGCCAAATTTCATAATCATAAAATGCGGCAATTGCTAACATGATTCGGACGGACTTAAGCATCGCTACGGTGAGCAGGTCTCATCGTAGTCAATCCCTTGAACTTGTCGAAACCCTTTGCGACAAGTCGAGCTTTAAGACGATAACATTACCGTCGGCGTTAGTCTTCTTCTTGAAGATCCACTTGTTTTCTATTGCTTGCCTACCCTCGGGCAAGTCAACCAAAGTCCATACTTTGTTTTCATACATGGATCCCATCTCGCATTTCATGGCCTCAAGCCATTTTGCGAATCTGGGCTCACCATCGCTTCTTCATAGTTCGTAGGTTCATCATGATCTAGTAGCATGACTTCCGAACAGGATTACCGTACCACTCAGGTGCGGATCTTACTCGGTTGATCTACGAGGTTCGAGTAACTTGATCTGAAGTTTCATGATCAACATCATTAACTTCCTCACTATTTGGTGTAGGTGTCTCGAAACCGGTTTACTGCGACGAACTACTTTCAAGTAAGGGAGAAGGTACTATTACCTCATCAAGTTCCACTTTCCTCCCACTCACTTCTTTCGAGAGAAACTCCTTCTCTAGAAAGGATCCATTCTTAACAACGAATGTCTTGCCTTCGGATCTGTGATAGAAGGTGTACCCAACTGTCTCCTTTGGGTATCCTATGAAGACACATTTCTCGATTTGGGTTCGAGCTTATCGGGTTGAAGCTTTTCACATAAGCATCGCATCCCCAAACTTTAAGAAACGACAACTTTGGTTTCTTGCCAAACCACAGTTCATAAGGTGTCGCCTCAGCGGATTTCGACGGTGTTCTATTCAATGTGAATGCGGCCGTCTCTAGAGCATAACCCCAAAACGATAGCGGTAAATCAGAAGAGACATCATAGATCGTACCATATCTAGTAAAGTACGATTCGACGTTCGGACACACCATTACGCTGTGGTGTTCCGGTGGCGTGAGTTGCTGAAACTATTCCGCATTGTTTCAAATGTAGACCAAACTCGTAACTCAAATATTCACCTCCACGATCGGATCGTAGAAACTTAATTTTCTTGTTACGATGATTTTCAACTTCACTCTGAAATTCTTTGAACTTTTCAAATGTTTCGCACTTATGTTTCATTAAGTAATTATACCCATATCTGCTTAAGTCATCCGTGAAGGTGAGAAAATAACGATATCCGCCACGAGCCTCAACATTCATCGGACCACATACATCTCAGATGTATGATTTCCAACAAATCTGTTGCTCTCTCCATAGTACCGAGAACGGGTTCTAGTCATCTTGCCCATGAGGCACGGTTCATAAGTGCCAAGTGATTCATAATCAAGTGAGTCCAAAAGTCCATCAAGATGGAGTTTCTTCATGCGTTTACACCGATATGACCTAAACGGCGATGCCACAAATAAGTTGCACTATCATTATCAACTCTGCATCTTTTGGTTTCAACATTATGAATATGTGTATCACTACTATCGAGATTCATCAAAATAGACCATTCCTCAAGGGTGCATGACCATAAAAGATATTACTCATATAAATAGAACAACCATTATTCTCTGATTTAAATGAATAACCGTCTCGCATCAAACAAGATCCAGATATAATGTTCATGCTCAACGCAGCACCAAATAACAATTATTTAGGTCTAAAACTAATCCGAAGGTAGATGTAGAGGTAGCGTGCCGACCGCGATCACATCGACTTTGGAACCATTTCCCACGCCATCGTCACCTCGTCCTTTGCGAGTTAAGCAATCAGTAGTCCCCTGCTTGAGTTGCAAATATTAGCAATGTAACCAAGATCAAATACCAGTGCTACTACGAGCTCTAGTAAGGTACACATCAATAACATGTATATCACATATACCTTTGTTCACCTTGCCATCCTTCTTATCCGCCAAATACTTGGGGCGGTTCCGCTTCAAAGGAGCGATCGCTTGCGAGAAGCACTCGATTTCAGGTTTAGGGCCGGACTTGGGTTTCTTCTCCTAAGCGACAACTTGCTTGCTGTTCTTCTTGAAGTTCCTTCTTCTTCCCTTTGCCTTTCTTCTTGAAACTAGTGGTCTTATTGACCATCAACACTTGATGCTCCTTCTTGATTTCTACCTCCGCAGCCTTTAGCATTGCGAAGAGCTCGGTATAGTCTTTACTAACCCTTGCATATTATAGTTCATCACGAAGCCTTTGTAGCTTGGTGGCGGTGATTGAAGAATTACATCAATGACACAATCATCCGGAAGATTAACTCCCAATTGCGTCAAGTGATTGTAGTACCCGCACATTACGAGTATGTGCTCACTAATGAACTATTCTCCTCCATCTTGCAGCTATAGAACTTATTGGAGACTTCATATCTCTCAATCCGGGCATTACATTGGAATATCAACTTCAACTCTGGAACATCTCATATGCTCCATGACGTTCAAAACTTCGTTGAAGTCCCGGTTCTAAGCCGTAAAGCATGGCACACCGAACTATCGAGTAGTCATCAGCTTTGCTCTGCCAGACGTTCACAACATCCGTGTTGCTCCAAAGAAGAGTTCTGCACCTAGCGGTGCATCCAGACATAACTCTTACAGGCAGCAATGAGGATGATCCTCAAATTACGGACCCAGTCCGTGTAATTGCTACCATCATCTTTCAACTTTGCTTTCTCAAGGAACGCATTAAAATTCAACGGAACAACAAAGACGAGCCATCTATCTACAATAAAACATAAACAAGCAAGATACTATCGGTACTAAGTTCATGATAAATTTAAGTTCAATTAATCATATTACTTAAGAACTCCCACTTAGAAAGACATCTCTCTAGTCATCTAAGTGATCACGTGATCCAAATCAACTAAACCATAACCGATCATCACGTGAAATGGAGTAGTTTTCAATGGTGAACATCTTATGTTGATCATATCTACTATATGATTCACGTTCGACCTTTCGGTCTCCGTGTTCCGAGGCCATATCTCGCATATGCTAGGCTCGTCAAGTATAACCCGAGTATTCTGCGTGTGCAAAACTGGCTTGCACCCGTTGTAGATGGACGAGAGCTTATCACACCCGATCATCACGTGGTGTGCAGGCACGACGAACTTTGGCAACGGTGCATACTGGGAGAACACTTCTTGATAATTTAGTGAGAGATCATCTTATAATGCTACCGTCAATCAAAGCAAGATAAGATGCATAAAAGGATAAACATCACATGCAAATCAATATAAGTGATATGATATGGTCATCATCAACTTGTGCTTCATGATCTCCATCTTGCAAAGCACCACCATGATCACCATCGCCACCGGCGCGACACCTTGATCTCCATCGTAGCATCGTTGTCGTCTCGCCAAACTTATGCTTCTACGACTATCGCTACCGCTTAGTGATAAAGTAAAGCATTACGAATGCGATTGCATTGCATACAATAAAGCGACAACCATATGGCTCCAGCCGATTGCCGATAACCGGTTACAAAACATGATCATCTCATACAATAAAATATAGCATCACGTCTTGACCATATCACATCACAACATGCCCCGCAAAACAAGTTAGGCGTCCTCTACTTTGTTGTTGCAAATTTTACGTGGCTGCTACGGGCTTAAGCAAGAACCAGTCTCACCTCGCATCAAAACCACAACGATACTTCGTCAAATAGACTCCGTTTTAACCTTCTCAAGGACCGGGCGTAGCCACACAGTTCAACTAAAGTGAGAGAGACAGGCACCCACCAGTCACCTTTAAGCAACGAGTGCTCGTGGCGGTGAAACCAGTCTCGCGTAAGCGTCTGCGTAATGTCGGTGGGGCGCTTCATCTCACAATACCGCTGAACCAAAGTATGACATGCTGGTAGGTAGTATGACTTGTATCGCCCACAACTCACTTGTGTTCTACTCGTGCAAAACATCAAACCATAAAACCTAGGCTCGATACCCTTGTTGGGGAACGTAGTAATTTCAAAAATTTTCCTCGCACACACAAGATCATGGTGATGTATAGCAACGAGAGGGGAGAGTGTTGTCTACATACCCTTGTAGACCCGGCGGAAGCGATCACAACGTAGAGGAAGTAGTCGTCGTTCTCCTCGCGATCCGACCGATCCGGCGCCGTTACTCGGCGCCCGAGTTCTTGACACACGTACAGCTCGATGGCGTCCCTCGTACTCGATCCAGCCGAGTGTCGAGGAGAGTTTCGTCGACCTGACGGCGTGGTGGCGATCTTGATGTTTCATCGGCGCAGGCTTCGCCTAAGCTTCATGACGGTATGACCGAGGTGGAATATCGTGGAGGGGGCACCGACACGCGGCTAAGGAACGATCCGTAGATCAATACTTGTGTGTCATGGGTGCCCCCTGCCTCGTATATAAAGGAGGGAGGGGGAGGCCGGCCGGCCTAGAGGAGGCGGCCGAGGAGTCCTACTCCCACCGGAGTAGGACTCCCCCTCCTAGTTGGAATAGGATTGGGGGAGGGGAAGAGGAAGGGCGCCCTCCTTGTCCTATTCGGACTGGGGGAGAGAGGCGCCCACCCCGGCGGCCCCTCCTCTTCTCCCTCGAGGCCCACCGAGGCCCATTTACCCGGGGTTCCAGTAACCTCCGTGCCGATAAATTCTGTTTTCACCCGAACCATTCGAACTCCAAACATAGGCTTCCAATATATCAATCTTTATGTCTCGACCATTTCGAGACTCCTCGTCATGTCCGTGATCACATCCGGGACTCGAACTTCTTCGGTACATCAAAATACATAAACTCATAATAACTGCCATCGAAACCTTAAGCGTGCGGACCCTACGGTTCGAGAACAATGTAGACATGACCTAGAACTATTCTCGGTCAATAACCAATAGCGGGACCTGGATGCCCATATTGGTTCCTACATATTCTACGAAGATCTTTGTCGGTCGACCGCATAACAACATACGTTGTTCCTTTGTCATCGGTATGTTACTTGCCCGAGATTCGATCGTCGGTATCCAATACCTAGTTCAATCTCGTTACGGCAAGTCTCTTTACTCGTTCCGTAATACATCATCTCACAACTAACTCATTAGTTGTAGTGCTTGCAAGGCTTCATGATGTGCATTACCGAGAGGGCCCAGAGATACCTCTCCGACAATCGGAGTGACAAAACCTAATCTCAAATACGCCAACCCAACATCGCCTTTGGAGACACCTGTAGTACTCCTTTATAATCACCCGATTCGTTGTGACGCTTGGTAGCACCAAAGTGTTCCTCCGTAAACGGAGTTGCATAATCTCATAGTTACAGAACATGTATAAGTCATGGATAAAAGCAAGAGCAACATACTAAACGATCGTGTGCTAAGCTAAGGAATGGGTCATGTCAATCGATCATTCTACTAATGATGTGACCTTGTTAATCAAATAACAACTCCTTGTTCATGGTTAGGAAACATAACCATCTTTGATTAACAAGCTAGTCTAGTAGAGGCATACTAGTGACATATTGTTTTGTCTATGCATTCACACATGTATCATGTTTCCGGTTAATACAATTCTAGCATGAATGATAAACATTTATCATGAAATAAGGAAATAAATAATAACTTTATTATTGCCTCTAGGGCATATTTCCTTCACTTCAATCGCTTGAATCAAGTGGGAGTTAATTTTTCAGATAAGATAGTGATTAACAGAGTTCTCTAGTCACCATCACCAAGTTAGTAGAACTTTGTGATGAACTATAGTATGCAAGGGATGACAAAAAACGATTCCCGAGCTCTTCGTGATGTTGAAATCGACGAAGGTAGAAATCAAGAAAGGGCATCAAGTATTGATGATTGACAAGACCACTAGTTTCAAGAAAAGGGCAAAGGGAAGGAAATGGAAACTAAGGGTTAATTTGGGGGTTTTGGGGGGCCTTAACTAGGTTTTTTTAAAAAAAAACTTGGGGGAAATTTAAATTTGAAGGGGGGGGGAAAAAAAACTTGGGAAAAGGGGGTTTTAAAATTTCCAAAAAAACACCTTCCCTCCAATTTTAATTTTTAAAAAAATTTTTTTCGGGGGGAAAAATGTTTGACCAAGTTTAAAATTTTTTAAAAATTTAAAATTTGGAAAAAAAAATTTGTTTCCCTTTGGGCCCCCAAAAATTTTGGGTTTTTTTTTAAAAAAAAATTAAAAAAAAAAATTTTTTTAAGGAAAATTTTTTGGGGTTTTTGGGGGAAAAAAAAAATTTGGGAAACCTTTTTTAAATTTTTTTTCCCCTTTTGGGAAAAAAAATTTTGGGGAAAAGGGAAAGGGGTTTTTTTTTCCCAAATTTGGATTTGGGAAAATTTTTTTTAAATTTTTTTTTTAAAAAGGGAAAAGGGGGGAATCCCTTTTGGAAAAAAGCCCAAATTTGGGAAAAAATTTTAAAAAGGGTTTTTAAAAAATTTTTTTTTCCGGGGCCAAATTTTAGGGGGCCCCCCTTTTTTGGGAAATTTTAAATTTGGGAAAAAACCCAACCCTTTTTGGGAAAAATTTGGACTTTTGCAAGGGCAAATTTCCTTTTTTTCCATTTTTTAAAAAAATTTTAAAAGGGGTTTTAAAAAACCCAAAATTTGGTTGAAAACCCAAAAAAAAGGGAAAAAATTTTAAATTTGGGCCCTTTTTAAAAAAATTTTTTTTTTGGTTTGGCCCATTAAAAAAAAAATTTTTCCTTTAAAAAATCCAAGCCAAAAATTTTTTAAAAAATCCTTTTGGAAAAATTTTTAAAGAAAAGGGGGGGAAAAAAAATTTTTGGAAATTTGTCCCCCCAAAAATTTTTTTTTTTTAAAAATTAAGGGAAAAGGGGGGGGGAAAAAAAAAACCCAAAGGGGGGGGGGGGTTTTGGGGTTTTGGAAACCCCCTTTTTTTAAAGGGCCCCCAAACGGGAAAAGGGAAAAATTTTTTTAAAAAAACCCCCTTTTGGGGGTTGGGGTTCCCCCCTTTTTTTAAAAATTTTGGGGAGGGGAAAGGTTTCCTTTTTTTTCCCCCCCCAAAAAAAGGAGGGCAATTTTTTTTTCCCTAAAAGGGGCCCTTTTTTAAAGGCCAATTTTAAAATTTCCCCGGGGGAAACCCCCAAAAAAATTTCCCCCCCTTTAAAAAAGGCCTTCCCCCCCAAAAACCCCTTTTCCCCCCCTTTTTTAAACCCTTTTTTTTTCCCCTACTTTTCCTTCCCTTTTAACCCCCCCCCCCCCTTTTGGGGGTTTTAAATTTAAATCCCCCCCTCAAAATTTCCCCAACCTTTTTTTTCCCAAAAAATTTTTTTTTGGTTAAAATTTTTAATTTAGTCCTGGGGAAATTTTTTAAAAAATTTTTTTTTTCCCCAAATTTTTTGTGGAAGGGGTTGGGAAAATTTTTTTTGGGGAAAAATTGGAACCAATCAATTGCTGATCCTTGAGCTGAAAAGACTTGAACTTGGCGTAGTCCTCGTGTCCGACATTGCTGCATTCAAAATGCTTGTTGATATCCACGAGCCAATCATCGGCATCTGTGGCCTCGGCATAGTAGGTGAAAGACTTTGGCTGGTTTGCAAGGAACTGGTTGAGTGTAGGAAGCGTGGTGATGGAAGAACTGCCTTGACCTTGATTCCCTTGGTTGCCTTGGCCTTGGTTACGCTCTTGCATCACCTGAATCAACAATGGCGTTGGCATTAGTGGTTGCCATCAAAGTTTGCCATGCCTCCGGAGGCGGAGGTGGAGGTGGAGGTTCGCGACTCCCATCACTGCGTTCGGATTACGGCGCAGAGGCGGAGCCATCTGAAGAGGTGACATCCGTTAGCATCTTGATTGAGAGATAGACAAGTTGAATCAGCGGATAGAAATTGCAACATATAGTCTTCACAATAAACATTGAACAGGATGAGCGAATGAATTCCAAAGTAAACATCCGTCCATTAAGGTGAGAAGCCACTTGATAAGAGATATTGATGAATGAAAATAAAAACAAGGTATGAATGGAACAAATAAGTGGTAAGGATTACCCAATCACAAACCAAATATCTGCGGAAGAAATGCTAGAGCTACTTGAATCCCACCTATAAACTCCGAAACTTTCCGGTTATGCAATCAGGTGTTGGGGATACGGGGAGCAATATATATCTCACCCAAGCTAACAATCCCTACATCCATTTGTATCCATCCTTCAACACATAACCAAGAAACCTTGAAATCGTGTACCTCAACCTTGAAAAGCATCCGTTATCGAGTCATGGCAATACTCCGTACTCACCACAAGATCTTTGGGTTAGCGGGTTATCTCACCAACAAGCGCATAAAAGAGATTTTCGATGTCGGCGTACTAAACTCGGGTATTCGAGGCTCGCAGCGATAAAATTATGGCGACAACACCTCGGAGCTCAACTCCCGGGACACCGCCACAACCCCTAAATGTCGAGGCAACCAAGACAATGTTGTCATCATAAAACCATCGAACGATTCTAAGATACCAGCGTGATCCTAAAAATTTTTTTAGTGAAATTTGAGAAGAGAAGAGTCAAAACTCTCGTCGGGATACCTCACCGAAGGTCGAAGGACCGGGAGTAAAAAGAATTCCTAACTCTCCGATATATATAATCCTAAATGACTCAAAACATTTTCTAGACACAACTCGGCCACTAAAAGCGATCAAGCGGTGGGGGCTCCTAAGGTCGGGGATGGCTCGATTACCAACTTGTAGCGCCCTCGATGCGGCTATATCTCCCGTGTGTCGAAGCACGACTTAGAGGCATAACCGCATTGAAAGCAATGTCGCAAGTGAGGTAATCTTCGCACAATCCATGTAATACATAAGGAAAGAGATACATAGTTGGCTTCGATTAGCCACTTCACACATTACATAATTAAACATTCATCATTCAGTTTACACTCAAGGTCCGACTACGGAACCAAAATAAAAGAAGAATACCCCACATGCAACACGGATCCCGATCGCTAACTGGCTCCACTACTAATCGTCGGAAATGAAACATAGTATCGACCAAGGGCCTCATCATATTCCCACTTCAGCTCGATTCGCCATCTGCTACCGGCATCACCGTACTGCATCTGCTTTGGTAGAATCATGAGCCAGAGGGACTCAACAATCTCACACCATGAGATCAAGACTATTTAAGCAAGGGAAGGCTGGTGTAAAAGGAGGGCTGCGACAAGCGACTAGCATATATGGTGGCTACATCATAAAAGAGAGCGAGAAGAGAAGCAAAGCACGGTCGTGAAGCTAGTAGTGATCAAGAAGTGATCCTAAGCAACTGCGTCAAACATAACTCCAACACGTGTTCACTTCCGGACTCCGCGAGAAGAGACCATCACGGTTACATACACGTTGATGTATTTTAATTAAGGTCAACTTTGGGTTTTCTACAACGGACATTAACAAATTCCCATCGCCTCATAACATGGGCACGGCTTTGAAAGATAATACCTGCGGGGTGTCCCAACAAGCCCATAACAAGCTCTCGCGATCAGCGAAGGAATAAACCTTCACCCAAGACACTCCGATCGGACTTGGTATCCGGTACATCAAGACATTTCGACAATGGTAAAACTAAACCAGCAAGACCTCCCGTGCCGACAAATCCCGATAGGAGCTGCACATATCTCGTTCTCGGGGCACACCGGATGAGCGATCGTCAATGACAGAGGATACCCCAAGTTGCCTCGGTGGCACCACAAGTGGCTCTAGTTTGGACCAACACTCGAAGAGCACCGGCCGGGGCTAAAATAAAGATGACCCTCGGGCTCGCGAAAACCCAAGGGAAAAAGGGTATAGGTGGCAAATGGTAAAACCAAGGTTGGGCCTTCTTTGGAGGAGTTTTATTCAAAGCGAGCTGTCAAGGGGTCCCATAAATCACCCGACCGCGCGTAAGGAGCATAAAATCAAGGAACATAACACGGTATGGCGGAAACTAGGGTGGCAAGAGTGGAACAAATCACCGGGCATAAGGCCGAGCCTTCCACCCTTTACCAAGTATATAGATGCATTAATTAAAACAATAGATATTGTGATATCCCAAAATATCCGTGTTCAACAAGGAACAAACTTCATCTTCACTGCAACTAGCAGCGCTATAAGAGGGCCGAGCAAAGCGGTAACATAGCCAAACAACGGTTTGCTAGGACATGGGTGGTTAGAGGTTGACATGGCAATATGGGTGGCATGATATAGCAAGTGGTAGGTATCGCAGCATAGGCATAGCAAAAGAGCGAGCATCTAGCAAGCAAAGATAGAAGTGATATCGAAGGTATGGTCATCTTGCACATAAGGTTCTCGAGTTGTCGAAGGCTTGATCTTCGTGGCGTTCTCAACAGGTTCCTCGTTCACATACTCGTCTCCGGCTCTACCCAAAGCAAGAACACAAACAGCGGAACCACAATCAAACAAGGAACAATGCACAAGCAATATGATCTGAAAACATGACATGCGATGCGAGATGTGATATGCAATGCATATGTGTGCTCGGAAGGAAAATGATGAACCGGGCATCAACTTGGCAAACCAAGTATGCCGCTGGAAAGATGAGATGATTTGGTTGAAATCGATATAAAGATCACGGAATCGGATGCACGGTTTGCAAATGACAAGCAAAACAAGAATGACGCAAATCTGCGTTTAACAGCCCGATGCTACTTAGCAAGCAACAAGAAACTATGCTACAGCACCCCAACATAAAAACAAAGCATATGGCAGCGAACTACAGGAGATGCTTAACAAAAGAGGAACACTGAGCTACGGCTAAATCACATCATAACATGTTCAAACAAGCATGGTGAAAGTGCTCAAAATATCAGGTTCACAGACTTAGTGAAAATACTAACATGCCAGGAATTAACATCAGGAAGGCATGTTTAGAGCAAGCAAACAACATGCTACAGGAACTTATAATAGCAAAGCAAGGCATGACATGATTCTACTCAAAGCATATTTCAATAGTCCCTTACTGACCATAAGCCAAAAGGACCTTAAGAAATGATGGCACCCATGTAAACATTGCAAGTTTTATTACAGATTTCAGACTTAGCAGAAAAACTGGGCATGGCAAAATCAGATAACAGTAGGCATGTTAAGTGAGCTCGATGCACTCACTACAGAGCATCTCATGATAAACTAAGCATACCCCATCAAGAAGACATGGCATAGGAGCTATACATGGCAAGAACAACATCATAGCATACGGATCAACTACAACGACCTCGTGAAAATTGAATCTCATGCAAACAATCTGCCAGGAAACATTTTCAAGCAAAAGTAGAGCACGAAAATGACATGCTAGACTACTCCATAAATGCCAACAAAGGCATGGATGGATAGAAACACATCCATATGTTCAAAACACCCTTACTGATCATGCTCAAAAGGGCATAGATCTCTCTGTAACAACATGAACATATGGCATAAAATTAACAGCAGGACAAGACTTAGTGAAAACACTAAGTTCCTGAAATCAACAACATCATCATCCCTACTTTGCATGCTTGTTCTAGTCAACACATAACTCACAAAATTACATGGGAAACACCTCTGGAAAGATGGCATGGCAAAGTTCAACTCACATGTAGGGCTCAAGTTCATAGGGTGCACACATAAATCATGGCAAAAATGACAAAAGAGCTCGAACTGATAAGATTCTGAAACTAACGATCTGAAGCCATCTTCCAACAGCATTTCGGGCATAAAGATGAGCTCAAATGCAAATGATGCAATGGAATGAAATGATGTACTCCTTGAGCCGAACAATTTGACATATTATACGCCCAAAACGGAGACACGGTTGCGGAGATGTGATGCGTTGAAAATGCCACGAAATTAACACAGATTATGACTTGGAGAAAATAACGAGGGAAAAGTCAACCTTAGGGATTTTGGATCTAGATCTGGCCGGAGCTGGGCTCGGGATCGCCGGAGTAGGCTCGGCCGGAGGGAGGAGGCGAGGCGTCGGCGTCGGAGGAGGCCGAGGAGGCGCCGCATGGCCTCGCCGGAGTCGGGAGGCGGCGCAGGCCGGGCGCGGCCTTGGCGGGCAGCGGCGGGCGGGGCGGGCGCCCGAGGCGGCGGCGGCGCGGCGGGCAGGCAGCTGGCCAGCGCGGAGGCGGGCGCGTGTGGACAGCGGTGGCAATGAAGCGTGGCCAGCGGCGGCGGTCCGTGTGTGTGGGCATGGCCATGGGCATGGCAGCTGGATGGTGTGAACCCAGTGTGTGGCGTGAGCGGGCGGCGGCGGAGCTACGCGGCGCTGTCGATTCGTCCTTGTGGCGGGCGGACGCGTCCGATCCGATCCGGACGTGTCCGTGGCGCGGAGAGGGATTTTAGGGTTTGCCCGTGAATTCGGGGAGGATCTATATATAGGCATAGAGGAGCTAGGAGAGTCCAAATGGGGTGTAGTTTTCGCCCACGATCGTGATCAAGCGACCGAGGACATGGAAGGAGTTAGATGGGTTATTGGGCTGTTTTGGAGGGTTGTTGGGCTGCAACTCAAAAGAGGCCTTTCTTGAGAGCGGTTAACGTTGGAGTACCAAGCGAACTCCAAATGACCCGAAACTTGACAGGTGGTCTACGGTGCTATACCAGGGCCACTTGGCAAGGCTCGATCCATTCGAGAATGTTCAACACCCGCACACGGAAAAGAACAAGAGGGTGCGCCGGGGAACATAGGAGTGCGGATTGCAAAAGCAGACAACGGGGGAAAATGCTCGGAATCATGAGGCGAACACGTATGCAAATGAGATGCACATGATGACATGATATGAGATGCATGACATGGACAAAATGCAAAACGAAAACAAAACCCAACCACGGAGGGAATATCATAGCACATATCCGAAAATGGCAAGAGTTGGAGTTACAAATATGGAAAGATACATCCGGGGTGTTACAACACTCCACCACTACAAGAGGATCTCGTCCCGAGATCTAGGACTGAAAGAACTCCGGATATTCGGAACGGAGGTGATCCTCGCGCTCCCAGGTGGCTTCTCGGTCGGAATGATGTGACCACTTTACTTTCAGGAATTTGATTGACTTGTTGCGAGTCTTGCGCTCGGTTTCTTCAAGAATAGCAACGGGGTGCTCATGATAAGAAAGATCTTCTTGGAGGTCAATTTCTTCAAAGTTGATAGTGCGCTCAGGAATCTTGAAGCACTTGCGGAGCTGTGACACGTGAAACACATCGTGCACGTTTGCAAAGTTGGATGGAAGCTCAAGTTGATAGGCGAGATCGCCTCTTTTGCCAATGATCTTGAAAGGACCCACGTATCTAGGGGCAAGCTTCCCTTTGATACGAGCGGCGAGTACCTTTCATTGGAGAGACGCGAGGTAGACATGGTCTCCAATTTCAAAAGCCACATCATGGTGCTTGTCATCATAATAGCCCTTACAGCGCGATTATGCGGCTTTGAGATTCTCACGAATGACTTTGCACATATCTTGACCTTCGTGATCAAGTCGTTGCCAAGAAGTTGGCGTTCACATGTCTCGGACCAATTGAGAGAGTCGACACTTTACGCCATAGAGAATTTCGAATGGGGCCTTGCCGAACTTGCTTGGAAGCTGTTGTTGTAAGAGAACTTCGGCATATGGAAGACACTCTTCCCATTTCATGCCAAAGGAGATGACACAAGCCACGAGCATATCTTCAAGGATTTGATTGACTTCGCTCGACTTGGCCACTTGTTTGAGGATGGAAAGCTGTCTTTGAAAGCGAATGTTGGTGCCCATGGCCTTGAAAGGAGTCCCGAACTTAGAAGTGAAGATGCTTCCACGGTGCGAAGAGATCAATTGTGGAATACCGTGCAAGAAGACAATTACGGAGGTGTATAGCTCTGCCGGTGAGCTCTTGTGATAGATTCTTTGACGGGAAGAAAATGAGCCACTTTAGTAAGCTTGTCAATGACAACGAAGATAGCATCATTTCCATGCTTGGACTTAGGAAAACCAGTCCACGAAGTCCATCTCGATATGATCAAACTTCCATTCGGAATAGCAAGAGGTTGGAGGAGACCAGCTGGTCTTTGGTGTTACCTTTCACCCTTCTGCGGACATCACATTCATTCACGAATTGAGCAATTTCTCGCTTCATTCGAGTCCACCAATCTGACCGCTTGAGGTCATGGTACATCTTCGTACTTCGGGATGAATGGATAGGATGGAATTGTGTGCCTCATTCATGATGACTTTTCTCGGATCGCCTTTAGGAACCTGTCGATCCTCAAAGAAAAGAGTATCTTTGTCATCAGCGATAGCACTTGTATTTGAAATGCCCTTGTCAATACCACGTTTCACCTTCTTCACCATGGTATCCGATGTTGTGCCTCACGAATTTGATCTTCCAAAGTAGGAGAGACTATGAGGTTGGCAAGAAATCCTTGAGGAACAACTTGAAGATTCAGCTTGCGGAAGCTTCACAAAGATCCGGTTGGAAGGGCTTGAGAATTAAAATTGTTGCAATAAGCCTTTACGCTTTCGAGCATCTGCAATCACATTCGCCTTGCCGGAGTATATTCAATACTTGGATTGTACTCTTGAATCATTTCGACCCATCGAGTTTGCACGAGGTTGAGGTTTGGTTGAGTGAAGATATACTTGAGACTCTTGTGATCGGTGAATATGTCCACTTTCCTTCCCAACAAGAGATGTCTCCATGTTATCAATGCATGGACAATCGCCGCCAACTCGAGATCGTGAGTGGGGTAGTTCTTTTCGTTGGGCTTCAATGGCGAGAGGTATAGGCCACAACCTTCTTCTCTTGCATTAACACAGCACGAGACCTTGCAAGGAAGCATCACGAAAACTTGAATGGCTTGATTCATCGGGAGGAGTCAAGGCAGGGGCTGTAACTAGCTTCTCTTTGAGGGTATTGAAAGCGACATCACACTCGAGCGTCGGACATACTTGACATGCTTACGGAGGAGGTTGGAAAGAGGCTTTGCAATCTTGGAGAAATTCTCAGCGAATCTTGACAATAGCTTGCAAGACCGAGAAAACCTGCGGAGCTGCTTGACATTCGAGGAGGTTCCCAATTCACAATTGAAGACACCTTCTCGGGATTAACAGCGATGCCCTTGGCTGAGATGATATGACCAAGATAAAGAACTTCATCAAGCCAGAACTCACATTTGGAAAACTTCGCATAGAATTGATGCTCTCTGAGCTTGTCGAGCACCAACCGCAAATGTTTGGCATGATCCTGCTTGTTCTTGGAAAGACCAAAATATCATCGAGATACACCAAGGCGGAATCATTGGTGTAGGGGTTGAAGATAAAGTTCATCATGCGAGAGAAAGTTGGAGGAGCATTGACAAGGCGAAAGACATGACGGTATATTCATAAGAACCATAGCTTGTTACGAATCTTTGTCTTGGGAATATCTTGTTCACGAATCACGAATCGATGATAACCCATCTGAAGGTCAAGCTTGGAGAATACTTTAGCACCTTTGAGTTGCTCGAATAGCTCATTGATGTTGGGAAGTGGATACTTGTTCTTGATTGTCTTCTTGTTCAATGGGCGATAATCGGCGCAAAGTCGGTCCGTGCCATCCTTCTTCGGACAAAAGAACTCCACATCCCCATGGAGATGAACTTCGATCGATCAAACCAGACGCTCTTGTTCATCGAGCTGCTTCTTCAATTCTTTCAGCTCCTTGGGTCCAAGCTTGTAAGGCGCTTGCAAAGCGGGTTCAAGATGCGGGCTCAAGATCGATAACGAATTCGGTGGCGATGAGGAGGCATACCGGAAGCTCTTACGGAAAGACATCTTGGTACTCTAAGCATTTGGAATCGAGAGATAGCATCAACTCGCCCTTCTCATTGAGAGAAAACAACCGAATGGTTTCATCACGGCGGCATAGATGATAACATCCTCGGAAGGGTGTGTCGATTGAATTTGCTGGCGGCACAATCAAGTGAGCCTTGTCTTTGAAAGCCACCCATCCCGAAATTAGATCAATATCGAGTCACCAAGAACAATTGGTTTAGACAGAAATTATAGTCGCCCATCTTGATAGAGACATCCGGACGAAAACTTCGAGAAGTCATTTGCTTACCCGAGACACAATCTTCAACGGAATAGGAATCTTTTCGACACAAACTCATGCTTTGCAACAAAAGGTCTTGAAATGAAAAGCGATGCACCAAGATCAAATAATACTTTTGCAGGAATATCATTAACAGGAAGATTACCCATGATCACATCTGAAGAATCCTCTGCTTGAGCTGCATTCATCATATTCACCTTTGCATACTTGGGATTATGCTTGACCACTGCATTGCTTGAAGACCTCACAGGAGGAGGAGGAGGAAGGCGCTTTTGGTTATGGCATTTGTTCGCATAGTGACCCTTTTGCTGGCACTTGTTGCAGGTCACCTCTGAGGCGGACGGTGATAAGGAGCACTTGACCTTGGAGCTTGAGGTGAGACTTGTTACAGTAGCTTGGGTTGGGTGGGTGGGAAGATCCACGACCACCGAGTTCTTCTGGCGATAAAGGCCGACGGAGCGGAGGAGGAGGAAGGTAGAACTTTGCTGCTTTCTTGCCACTTGAGAGGAAGAAGAAGACTGAGCGCATCCTGATTCTCTTCTTTGAAGCCTCACACTTGAGCTGAGCACCTTCTAGCTTGAGTGCCATATTATAGAATTGATCAAACCGAGTAGGCTCGGAAAGAACAAGAGATAACTGCAGATCCTCTCTAAGGCCACCTCTGAATCGATAGATCATACTTTTCTCATCGGGAACATCTTGTTTAGCGAATCGAGCAAGTTTACGAAACTGTATGTTGTATTAGTACATCGACATGTTTCCTTGCTTGAGATTGCGGAACTCCTCACGCTTGCTCTCAACAACCTTTGGTAGGAATGTGGTGAGCTTTAAAGTCCCGATGTAAATCAGTCAAGTAATCACTCGACCACCTCTAGAATCCTTGTATTCTTTGGAACCAATCAGCGCTGATCCTTGAGCTGAAAAGACGCGAACTTGGCGTAGTCCTCGGTCGACATTGCTGCATTCAAAATGCTTGTTGATATCCACGAGCCAATCATCGGCATCTGTGGCCTCGGCACGATGGTGAAAGACTTTGGTTGGTTTGCAAGGAACTGGTTGAGTGTAGGAAGCGTGGTGATGGAAGAACTGCCTTGACCTTGATTCCCTTGGTTGCCTTGGCCTTGGTTACGCTCTTGCATCAGCTGAATCAACAATGGCGTTGGCATTAGTGGTTGCCATCAAAGTTTGCCATGCCTCCGGAGGCGGAGGTGGAGGTGGAGGTTCGCGACTCCCATCACTGCGTTCGGATTACGGCGCGTAGGCGGAGCCATCTGAAGAGGTGACATCCGTTAGCATCTTGATTGACGAGATAGACAAGTTGAATCAGCGGATAGAAATTGCAACATATAGTCTTCACAATAAACATTGAGCAGGATGAGCGAATGGATTCCAAAGTAAACATCCGTCCATTAAGGTGAGAAGCCACTTGATAAGAGATATTGATGAATGAAAATAAAAACAAGGTATGAATGGAACAAATAAGTGGTAAGGATTACCCAATCACAAACCAAATATCTGCGGAAGAAATGCTAGAGCTACTTGAATCCCACCTATAAACTCCGAAACTTTCGGTTATGCAATCGGTGTTGGGGATCTGAGGGAGCAATATATATCTCACCCAAGCTAACAATCCCTACATCCATTTGTATCCATCCTTCAACACATAACCAAGAAACCTTGAAATCATGTACCTCAACCTTGAAAAGCATCCGTTATCTGAGTCATGGCAATACTCCGTACTCACCACGATCTTGGGTTAGCGGGGTTATCTCACCAACAAGCGCATAAAAGAGATTTTCGATGTCGGCGTACTAAACTCGGTATCGAGCTGCAGCGATAAAATTATGGCGACAACACCTCGGAGCTCAACTCCCGGGACACCGCCACAACCCTAAATGTCGAGGCAACCAAGACAATGTTGTCATCATAAAACCATCGAACGATTCTAAGATACCAGCGTGATCCTAAAATTTTTTTAGTGAAATTTGAGAAGAAGAGTCAAAACTCTCGTCGGGATACCTCACGAGAAGGTCAAAGGGACCGGGAGTAAAAAAATTCCTAACTCTCCGATATATATAATCCTAAATGACTCAAAACATTTTCTAGACACAACTCGGCCACTAAAAGCGATCAAGCGGTGGGGGCTCCTAAGGTCGGGATGGCTCGATTACCAACTTATAGCGCCCTCGATGCGGCTATATCTCCCACGTGTCGAAGCACGACTTAGAGGCATAACCGCATTGAAAGCAATGTCGCAAGTGAGGTAATCTTCGCACAATCCATGTAATACATAAGGGAAAGAGATACATAGTTGGCTTACAGTCGCCACTTCACACATTACATAATTAAACATTCATCATTCAGTTTACACTCAAGGTCCGACTACGGAACCAAAATAAAAGAAGAATACCCCACATGCAACACGGATCCCGATCGCTAAGCTGGCTCCACTACTAATCGTCTGGAAATGAAACATAGTATCGACCAAGGGCCTCATCATATTCCCACTTCACTTCGATTCGCCATCTGTATTTAGCATCACCGTACACGCATCTGTTTTGGTAGAATCATGAGCCACGGGGACTCAACAATCTCACACCCGCGAGATCAAGACTATTTAAGCAAGGGAAGGCTGGTGTAAAAAGGAGGGCTGCGACAAGCGACTAGCATATATGGTGGCTACATCGCAAAAGAGAGCGAGAAGAGAAGCAAAGCACGGTCGTGAAGCTAGTAGTGATCAAGAAGTGATCCTAAGCAACCTCGTCAAACATAACTCCAACACCGTGTTCACTTCCGGACTCCGCGAGAAGAGACCATCACGGTTACATACACGGTTGATGTATTTTAATTAAGGTCAACTTTGGGTTTTCTACAACGGACATTAACAAATTCCCATCGCCTCATAACATGACACGGCTTTGAAAGATAATACCTGCGGGGTGTCCCAACAAGCCCATAACAAGCTCTCGCGATCAGCGAAGGAATAAACCTTCACCCAAGACACTCCGATCGGACTCGGTATCCGGTACATCAAGACATTTCGACAATGGTAAAACTAAACCAGCAAGACCTCCGCAGTCCGACAAATCCCGATAGGAGCTGCACATATCTCGTTCTCGGGGCACACGGATGAGCGATGACGTCTGACAACCGAGGATACCCCAAGTTGCCTCGAGGCGGCACCGCAAGTGGCTCTAGTTTGGACCAACACTCGAAGGAGCACCGCCCGGGGCTAAAATAAAGATGACCCTCGGGCTCGCGAAAACCCAAGGGAAAAAGGGTATAGGTGGCAAATGGTAAAACCAAGGTTGGGCCTTCTTTGGAGGAGTTTTATTCAAAGCGAGCTGTCAAGGGGTCCCATAAATCACCCGACCGCGTAAGGCATAAAATCAAGGAACATAACACGGTATGGCGGAAACTAGGGTGGCAAGAGTGGAACAAATCACGGGCATAAGGCCGAGCCTTCCACCCTTTACCAAGTATATAGATGCATTAATTAAAACAATAGATATTGTGATATCCCAAAATATCCGTGTTCCAACAAGGAACAAACTTCATCTTCACTGCAACTAGCAGCGCTATAAGAGGGCCGAGCAAAGCGGTAACATAGCCAAACAACGGTTTGCTAGGACATGGGTGGTTAGAGGTTGACATGGCAATATGGGTGGCATGATATAGCAAGTGGTAGGTGTCGCAGCATAGGCATAGCAAAAGAGCGAGCATCTAGCAAGCAAAGATAGAAGTGATATCGAAGGTATGGTCATCTTGCTGTAAGGTTCTCGAGTTGTCGAAGGCTTGATCTTCGTGGGCGTTCTCAACAGGTTCCTCGTTCACGTACTCGTCTCCGGCTCTACCCAAAGCAAGAACACAAACAGCGGAACCACAATCAAACAAGGAACAATGCACAAGCAAAATGATGCAAAACATGACATGCGATGCGAGATGTGATATGCAATGCATATGTGTGCTCGGAAGGAAAATGATGAACCGGGCATCAACAGGCAAACCAAGTATGCCGCTGGAAAGATGAGATGATTTGGTTGAAATCGATATAAAGATCACGGAATCGGATGCACGGTTTGCAAATGACAAGCAAAACAAGAATGGCGCAAATCTGCGTTTAACACCCGATGCTACTTAGCAAGCAACAAGAAACTATGCTACAGCACCCCAACATAAAAACAAAGCATATGGCAGCGAACTACAGGAGATGCTTAACAAAAGAGGAACACTGAGCTACGGCTAAATCACATCATAACATGTTCAAACAAGCATGGTGAAAGTGCTCAAAACATCAGGTTCACAGACTTAGTGAAAATACTAACATGCCAGGAATTAACATCAGGAAGGCATGTTTAGAGCAAGCAAACAACATGCTACAGGAACTTATAATAGCAAAGCAAGGCATGACATGATTCTACTCAAAGCATATTTCAATAGTCCCTTACTGACCATAAGCCAAAAAGGACCTTAAGAAATGATGGCACCCATGTAAACATTGCAAGTTTTATTACAGATTTCAGACTAAGCAGAAAAACTGGGCATGGCAAAATCAGATAACGAGTAGGCATGTTCGTGAGCTCGATGCACCCACTACAGAGCATCTCATGATAAACTAAGCATACCCCCATCAAGAAGACATGGCATAGGAGCTATAAATGGCAAGAACAACATCATAGCATACGCGGATCAACTACAACGACCTCGTGAAAATTGAATCTCATGCAAACAATCTGCCAGGAAACATTTTCAAGCAAAAGTATAGCACGAAAATGACATGCTATACAACTCCATAAATGCCAACAAAGGCATGGATGGATAGAGCACATCCATATGTTCAAAACACCCTTACTGATCATGCTCAAAAAGGGCACAGATCTCTCTGTAACAACATGAACATATGGCATAAAATTAACAGCAGGACAAGACTTAGTGAAAACACTAAGTTCCTGAAATCAGCAACATCATCATCCCTACTTTGCATGCTTGTTCTAGTCAACACATAACTCACAAAATTACATGGGAAACACCTCTGGAAAGATGGCATGGCAAAGTTCAACTCACATGTAGGGCTCAAGTTCATAGGGTGCACACATAAATCATGGCAAAAATGACAAAAGAGCTCGAACTGATAAGATTCTGAAACTAACGATCTGAAGCCATCTTCCAACAGCATTTCGGGCATAAAGATGAGCTCAAATGCAAATGATGC
The DNA here is from genome assembly GCA_021437245.1 of Aegilops speltoides. Classification (NCBI taxonomy): domain Eukaryota; kingdom Viridiplantae; phylum Streptophyta; class Magnoliopsida; order Poales; family Poaceae; genus Aegilops; species Aegilops speltoides. The sequence goes on from CM038141.1 coordinate 235,613,070, forward strand.
AATGGAACGAAATGATGTACTCTTCGAGCCGAACAATTTGACATATTATACGCCCAAAACGGAGACACGGTTGCGGAGATGTGATGCGTTGAAAATGCCACGAAATTAACACAGATTATGACTTAGAGAAAATAACGAGGGAAAAGTCAACCTTAGGGATTTTGGATCTAGATCTGGCCGGAGCTGGGCTCGGGCTCGCCGGAGTAGGCTCGGCCGAAGGGAGGAGGCGAGGCCGGGGAGGAGGAGGGCCGGAGGCCAGGCGCCAGCGCACCCTCGCCGGAGTCGGAGGAGGCGGCGAAAGGCGCGGCGCAGCGGCAAGCGGAATGGCGGCGCGGCGCCGAGTGGCTGAGGCGGCGGCGGGCGCGGCTGGCGGGCGAGCCAGGCGGCGCGAGGCGGGCGCGGCGGACGGCGGCGGCGTGCCGCAATGGGCGTGCGTGGCGTCCGTCCTTGTGGCCGGGAGGCGGCGCATGCCAAGCCGGGGGCCGCCATGGCGCGACTCTGTGGGCGGCGGCGCGGTGGCGGAGCCGTGTGGCGCTACTGATTCGTCCGGCCTTGTGGCGGACGCGTCCGGTCCGATCCGGACGTGTCCGGCGGCGCGGAGAGGGGATTTTTAGGGTTTTGCCCGTGAATTCGGGGGAGGGATCTATATATAGGCATAGAGGGAGCTAGGAGAGTCCAAATGGGGTGTAGTTTTCGCCCACACGATCGTGATCAAACGACCGAGGACATGGAAGGGAGTTAGATGGGTTATTGGGCTGTTTTGGAGGGTTGTTGGGCTGCAACTCAAAAGAGGCCTTTGCGAGAGCGCGGTTAACCGTTGGAGTACCAAACGAACTCCAAATGACCCGAAACTTGACAGGTGGTCTACCGGTGCTATACCATGGCCACTTGGCAAGGATCGGTCCATTCGAGAATGTTCAACACCCGCTTTACGGAAAAAGAACAAGAGGGTGCGCAGGGAACATAGGAGTCTTGGGATTACAAAAGCAGACAGCGGGAAAATGCTCGGAATCATGAGGCGAACACGTATGCAAATGAGATGCACATGATGACATGATATGAGATGCATGACATGGACAAAATGCAAAACGAAAACAAAACCCAACCACGGAGGAATATCATAGCACATATCCGAAAATGGCAAGAGTTGGAGTTACAAATATGGAAAGATACATCAGGGGTGTTACGGATACATGCTTGCCGATTGTACCGCTATGTGAGTTTCTCAAACATAGTTATTAACTAATTTATATTGTTTATTTCAAAATAGTTGATAGCTTATTTCCATTGACAGCTTATTTTGATTCTTCAAAGGCTATGCGGAAGATGGTAGATAAACCCCACTACAGAAGGCACCCAATTAGCGTATAAGGAGAAAAATCATCGATCGCATTTTGTACTCTTCTTGAGAATTACAATGCCTATTATCTAACTCCTCCAAATTATGGTGAATCGTGCCACTAGTGCATGTGTTGAACAACGATAACTTCTCTGGAGATACCACAGTAAGATTTTTTACTATTACGACATTAGTGCATTTTTGCATACTTCTAAAACTAGTACATCATTGCTAACTACAAAGTTATTATTATGTTTTCAACGAAACTCCCGATGGATTGTGTGCCTCATCGATGTCTCTGCATGGTAGCCTCTCGATTACGAACATCTTGCCGAGTAAATCTCACTGAGCTCACTGTGCATATCGGTTCTAAAACCCGTGAACACATGATCATCGAGAGAATGGAAGAAATGTATGGACATTACAAGGAGGTTCTTGGAAGTAACATTCAGCGAAAGGCAAGAATGGGAGACAGGCTAATCTCCATTCTCCATAATGGAGAGTCGGGGCTATCTTGTTTTTGTCATTTTACCTTAGAAAATGTAGTAGGTCTTAGTCGAATGTAATAGGTCCTATGAGGTACAATATGTTTATTATGTGGTAATGTGTTAGAGTTGATAATGATGATCTTGAGGAGGTGTTATGTGATGTCAATGATGAAAAGCGATGATATTGAGGAGGTGTTATATGACAGCGATGTATTATGATGCTAAGTTGTTAATGATATGATGATGATGATGATGATATTATTATATCATTGGGTGAAAGAACCGCGGATTAGTTTCAAGTGGATGGACATCCACTTGAAACTAGTCCACGATTCTTTCACCCCATGATGTAATAACTCATTATGATGTAAAAACAATCTCTAAATTCCTGTTGTATGAAAACTTGTGTAAAGGTGTATGAATACCACATGAAATAGAAAAGAAATAAAATACTAAATAATAGTAGTAGTGTGGGTTAGGAGAAGCGCTACTACTAATTAACGATAGCGATGTTCTAAAGAACCGCTGCTACTAAGTCAATTTAGCGATGGCGTGGGTCAAGCCGCTATTGCTAAGCATTAAACATGGCGCCTTATCGATGGCGCTTACGCGCGCTCTTGATAGGCCCAAAACCAGCGCTCTTGCTAGGCTTTTCCCTAGTAGTGCTACGAACTATGATGAAGCGATGATGAGCCCAGATTCATAAAATGGTGGAGGCCATGAAATGCGAGATAGGATCCATGTATGAGAACAAAGTGTGGACTTTGGTGGACTTGCCCGATGATCGGCAAACCATAGAAAATAAATGGATCTTCAAGAGGAAGGCGGACGTTGATAGTAGTGTTACTATCTACAAAGCTTGACTTATGCAAAAAGGTTTTTGACAAGTTCAAGGTGTTGACTACAATGAGATTTTCTCAAGCTGTAGCGATGCTTAAGTCTGTCCGAATCATGTTAGCAATTGCCACATTTTATGAAATCGGCAAATGGATGTCAAAACTGCATTCCTTAATGGATTTATTAAAGAAGAGTTGTATATGATACAACGAGAAGGTTATGTCAATCCTAAAGGTACTAACAAAATGTGCAAGCTCCAATGATCCATCTATGGTGGTGCAAGCATCTCGAGTTGGAATATATGCTTTGATAAGTTGATCAAAGCATATAGTTTTATCTGAACTTGCGGTGAAGCTTTGATTTACAATAAAATGAGTGGGAGCACTACCACCTTTCGATAAATATATGTGAGTAACATATTGTTGATCGAAAATGATGTAGAATTTTTCGGAAAGCATAAAGGAGTATTTGAAAGGAGTTCTTTAAAAGAAAGACCTCGATAAAGCTACTTACATATTGAGCATCAAGATCTATTGAGATAGATCAAGACGCTTGATAAGATTTTCAATGAGTACATACCTTGACAAGATTTTGAAATAGTTCAAAATGGAATAGTCAAAGAAAAAGTTCTTGCCTGTGTTGCAAAGGTGTGAAATTGAGTAAGACTCAAATCCCGACCACGGCAGAAAATAGAAAAGAGAATGAAAGTCATTCCTATGCCTCAGTCATAGGTTCTATAAAGTATGCTATGCTATGTACCAGACCTATTGTATATCTTGCTCTGAATTTGGCAAGGGAGTACAATAGTGATCTAGGAGTAGATCACTGGACATTGGTCAAGAATATCCTTAGTAAGGACTAAGGAAATATTTCTCGATTATGGAGGTGATAAAAGAGTTCGTTGTAAAAGTTACATCGGTGCAAACTTTTACACTAATCCAGATGACTCTAAGTCTCAATCTGGATACATATTGAAAGTGGGAGCAATTAGCTAGAGTAGCTCCATGCAGAGCATTGTGGACATAGAATATTTGCAAAATACATACGGCTCTGAATGTGACAGACCCGTTGACTAAGCTTCTCTCACGAGCAAAACATGATCACACCTTAGTACTCTTTGGGTGTTAATCACATAGCAATGTGAACTAGATTATTGACTCTAGTAAACTCTTTGGGTGTTGGTCACATGACGATGTGAACTATGGATGTTAATCATATCTGAGATATGAATATTGGTGTTAAATCACATGGCGATGTGAACTAGATTATTGACTCTAGTGCAAGTGGGAGACTGAAGGAAATATGCCCTAGAGGCAATAATAAAGTTATTATTTATTTCCTTATTTCATGATGAATGTTTATTATTCATGCTAGAATTGTATTAACCGGAAACATGATACATGTGTGAATACATAGACAAACATAATGTCACTAGTATGCCTCTACTTGACTAGCTCATTAATCAAAGATGGTTATGTTTCCTAACCATAGACATTTGTTGTCATTTGATTAACGGGATCACATCATTAGGAGAATGATGTGATTGACATGACCCATTCCATTAGCCTAGCACTTGATCGTTTAGTATATTGCTATTGCTTTCTTCATGACTTATACATGTTCTGTAACTATGAGATTGTGCAACTCCATTTACGAAGGAACACTTTGGGTGCTACCAAACGTCTGGCGTATGTGGGTGATTATAAAGAATTACTACTGTGTCTCCAATGGTACATGTTGGGTTGGCGTATTTGAGATTAGGTTTTGTCACTCCGATTGTCGGAGAGGTATCTCTGGGCCCTCTCGGTAATGCACATCACTATAAGCCTTGCAAGCAATGTGACTAATGAGTTAGTTGCGGGATGATGCATTACGTAACGAGTAAAGAGACTTGCTGGTAGCGAGATTGAACTAGGTATTGGATACCGAAGCGATCGAATCTCGGGCAAGTAACATACCGATGACAAAGGGAACAACGTATGTTGTTATGCGGTTTGACCGATAAAGATCTTCGTAGAATATGTAGGAGCCAATATGAGCATCCGGGTTCCGCTATTGGTTATTGACGAGAATAGTTCTAGGTCATGTCTACATAGTTCTCGAACCCGTAGGGTCCGCACGCAACAAGGTTTCGATGGCGGTTTTATTATGAGTTTATGAGTTTTGATGTACCAAGGAGTTCGAGTCCCGAATGAGATCGGGGACATGACGAGGAGTCTCGAAATGGTCGAGATGTAAAGATCGATATATTGGGCGACTATATTCGAGTTCGGAAAGGTTCAGAGTGATTAGGTATTTTTGAGTCTGGGAGTTCTGAGAATCTGGGGAAAAAGTAAATGGGCCTTATTGGGCTTTAGGGGAGAGGAAGAGGCAGGCCGCGCGCCTCCCCATTGACTAGTCTGAATTGGACTAGGGGGAGGGGCGGCGCCCCCTCCTTCCTTCTCTTCCCTCTTCCCCTTCCTTGTCTCCTACTCCTACTACTTGGAAGGACTCCTAGTTTGACTAGGAAAGGGGAATCCTACTCGGTGGGAGTAGGACACCCCTAAGGCGCGCCTCTCCCTTGGCCAGCCCCTCCTCCTTGCTCCTTTATATCTCGAGGCGGGGGCACCCCATGATACACAAGTTGATCTACAGATTGTTCCTTAGCCGTGTGCAGTGCCCCCTCCACCATATTCCACCTCGGTCATATCGTCGCGGGGTTTAGGCGAAGCCTGCGCGATAGAACATCATCATCATCACCACGCCGTCGTCTTGTGGAACTCGTCCCGACGCTTTCTTTGGATCGGACACAGGGATCGTCATCGAAATGAGCGTGTCTTTGAACTCGAGGTGCCGTCGTTCGGTACTTGGATCGGTCGGATCGTGAAGGCGTCGACTACATCAACAGCGTTGTCATAACGCTTCGCTTCGGTCTCACGAGGGTACATGGACAATACTCTCCCCTCTCGTTGCTATGCCATCAACATGATCTCGCGTGTGCGTAGGAAATTTTTTGAAATTACTACGTTCCCCAACAAAGTGGCCACCTAATGAACCGCCATGGGGGTCCTTGGGCTGGCCCTCAAGGATAGGAGAGAACATGGTGAGTACTTTGTGTTTCCTCATAGCCGAGGGGTAGCTCGACAAGGAAGATGTCGAACTGTGGGTCAGAAAAGATATTTATCTAGCAGAATTATAACTCAGTACAAGCCGAGCCAGTTCTGTGGGATCGTGATACGTCTACGACGTATATATAATTTGATACGTCGTAGTTATGAAGTATTCATGCCATGTTTACAACAAATTTATATGGTTTTGGTGGATTTTTATATGAAATTTATGGAACTAACCTATTGATCTAGTGCCCAATGCAAGTTGTTGTTTTATGCATGTTTTTGACTTTTCAAAAAATCCCTACCAAACGAAGTCCAAATGCCACAAAACTTTATGGTGTTCTTTATGGACCAAAAGAGAGCCACAGAGTACTGGATATGCACTAGGGGGTGGCCAAGGGAGCCACAAGCCTGGGGGCGCCCACCCCCTAGGGCGCACCCCTTGAGCTTGCCGGTCCCTTGTGGGGCCCCTGACATGAAAGCGACGCCAAAAACTCCTATAAATATAGAAGCCCCCCAAAAGAAACCTAGAACTTCCACGCCACCACCGCAAGCCTCTGTACGAAAGCGATCTCATTTGGAGGCGTTCTCTGGCACCCTGCCAGAGGGGGAAATCATCACCGGAGGCCATCTTCATCATATGAATGGTCTCCATGGCGAGGAGGGTGTAGTTCACCATCGGGCCTGAGGGTCTGTACTAGTAGCTATGTGTTTGATCTCTCTCTCTCTCTCTCTCTCTCTCTCTCTCTCTCTCTCTCTCTCTCTCTCTCTCTCTCTTGTTCTTGATTTGACACGATCTTGGTGTAACCATGGGCTTTGTTAATATAGTTAGATCGTACTTTTTCCTCTCTATCTTGTTGTGATGAATTGAGTCTTGCTCTCTGAGGTTTTGTTATGTTGGACTGGATATTTTGGATTTGAGAACACTTGATGTATGTCTTGCATGTGGATACCCGTGGTGACAATGGGGTATTCTATTGAGTCACTTGATTTATGTTTTGGTAATCAACTTGCGGATTCCCATGGTGACACTGGGATAATCTAGGCACATAGGCTGATACACGTTTTTGTCCTACTTTCTCTGGTAGAATTGCACGTTGAGGGATTGTTATACGATTCAATTATGTTAGCACTGTTGGCATATTGCGGTAGTGAAAGTATGAACCCTAAGCCTTGTTTTCAAGCATTGCAATACCATATGTGCTCACTTGTATCACATGTTACCTTGCTGTTTTTATTATTTCAGATTACAAAAACCTTTCTACTATCCGTACTACACTTGCATCACTATCTCTTTGTCGAACTAGTGCACCTATAGAACTTACCATTGTATTGGGTATGTTGGGGACACATGAGATTTATTGTATTTGATTGCAGGGTTGTTTTAGAGTGACCATCCTCATCCTACACCTCCCACGGATTGATAAAACCTAGGTGATCCACTTGAGGGAAATTTGTTGTTGCCCTACAAAACTCCGCACTTGGAGGCCCAAGCGAGTCTACAAGAATAAAAGTTGCGTACAAGACATCAAGCTCTTTTCTAGCGCCGTTGTCGGGGAGGTGAGTGCTTGAAGGTATATCTTTAGGTCTTGTAATTGAATCTTTTAGTTTCTTGTTTTTCACTAGTTTGGTTTATAAAAGAAAATTACAAAATATTGAAATTGAAGTTGTGTCAAGTTCTTTATCTTTATGGTGTGTTTCTTAAAAATGATGGATCGGAAAATTGTGCCAAAGTGTTAGAAGGAGAACTCAATAAAATGTTTGGCATGAAATCCTTGAATGATAAGCACGATTACAATGTAGTTAGTATTATCGCTATGAACATATATAATACTAATGATGATTGCACTAGGCATGATAAAAATGTTTCTTATAAGCATGTCAATTTGTGGAGTGCATAAACTTTGTGAATACATGCCTTATCGGGGTGGTAGATTTTGTACGAAGCATAAACATGATAAAACCTGTTGGTGGCTTAAAGTGATAGATGATTTTGCAAAAAAATATGTTCTCTTTATCCCATTACTTGTGAAGTTTGCAATAAAGTTGGTCAACTTAATTTTCATTGCATGTTTTTCATGATCAAATTGTGTCCAAATAATGCAATAACTTGATCACCCTTGAACTTTATAATGAACTTTGTTTATTTTTGGGGCATGAAGAATTGTCACATAAAAATAGTTGGTTTGAAGCATTCATATTCACAAACCATGTGTGACGCCCCCGACCTAATCGTGCACTAATCATACACGTAAATGCGCATGATCAAGATCAAACACTCATGGAAGGATATCACAACACAACTCTAGACACAAATTAAAACAATACAAGCTCTATGGACATGTGGCAGGTATGTGACGGCATATTCAGATTCATCTTATTTTTCTGATGACTTTTCATATATAAATTATTTTCATCCGACTTACGAATTATTTTATATGAATTTTCAAAATTTAAATGATTTTCTAGAATTTGTGGATAATTATTAATTCGAAAAACATAAACGGGTAATTGCTATGGGTACACAGAAGTGTACCCGGTTGTTTGCAACAGCGGCTAACACTGGGCCCAGGTCAACTGCTCGGGTCAGCGGTCAACGCTGGCAAGTTGACTGGCCAAATGGGCACCACTGGACCTAGTTGTGAGTCATTGTTTAGTTAAATTGGTTTTAATTATTTCAGTTTAATCTACAGGTGGACCCACATGTCATAGACCTAGGGTTTAGCTAATTAGTTAATTAGCGCCTAATTAAATAGGACGGCCACATGTGGTAGTGGCCCAGCCGGCTGTGGCCACGGCTGTGCCTGGGCACGCACGGGCGTCGTCGGCCACCACCAATCAGCAGCACGGCTTGCCGGCGAGCGGCGGCGCGGGGTAGTTGCAGAGCACGACTGGAGCTGTGGGGTGTGGGCGCGCACAGGGGAGGCGGGGCGCGATGAGTAGCAGTCGGAGGTGGATGCGGGGAACGGTAGCCAGAGGCGGGAGCGGTCGGGACGAGCTGCCGGCGGCAGCGCGACAGTAGTAGAAGGAGCGGCAGCGGCGGCGGCTAGAGAAGCAACAGAGGGCGCGCGCGATTGCTGGCGCGCGTGGGAGCGGCTACCGAGGCGCAGGCACACCGGGACAGGGCAAACGGCTGCGGGGGCGACCACGAGGTGGTGAGCACGGCCAGGCGTGCGTGCGGGATCTGGTCGTGGGGCGGCTGGCAGGCATCCGACGAGCGAGTGTGCAGAGGCGGGGCGTGGCAGGCGGTAGTGGGCGCGTGGCTGGTCGAGGTAGGGGCTCGCGATGAGCGCGTCCAGCGGCGAGCAGGCGCGACCAGGGGGCATGGCGCTCGGAGCTCCAAGCTAGCTCAGGGGCGGTGGGTACAGCGAAGGAATTGACGGGGGAATCAATTTGCTCCGCACCGAAAAGCGAGTGAGAACCAGACGAATAATCGCGTTGGGATGGCGGCTCCTGCGGGCGACCCCGAGCGCTCCTCCGCCGCCTCCTCGCGGCGCTCTCCACACGCGTCCCTCTTTGGAGTCCGGCCGTCCCCCCGCCGCCAGCTGCGTCGCCGGGCAGTTCTCTGGGCGATTGCGCCGAGGACCCCTGTTCCCTCCGTCGCCGCTCGAGCTCGGGCTCTCCGCCCGACCGGCCAGCCTCTCACACTGCCCGGCCGAGGCCTTGACCCATGTGAGGCTCGGCTCCCGTGGCGGCCGAACTTCCTCTCCCCTCTACTCGAGAGCCCGCCCGGTCGGCCCTACAAGTGGGACCTTGGTGGCCGGACCACCGCCATGTGTGTCGCGCTGGGCGTGGTGGCCTCTGACAGCAGCCCTGCCGCTCCTCACGCCTTGCTTGGTGCCGTCTCTCGGCCAGGTCCCCGCCCCTCCTCCCCTCCGATTTCCTCCTCTCCTCGGCTACCCATGCATCTCCGCGCCGCCCCTATCGGCCATTCATCGCGCGCCGGGACCTCCGGTCTCGGGTGCAGGCGATCTGAGGCTCATGGCCCTCTCTCCCCTGCTCGTCCCAGCCGGCCCCAGCCACGGCGGCGGTAGGGTTCTGGCGCTTACCGTCCATGTTGGGCGGTGGAATGCCACGTTCGGGTGGCGGGCTCTTGAGCCTGGCAGGCCGGCCTTTAGTTCTCACTGGCCAGTGATGGGCTGCCCGGCCGACCGGACCGCCATCCCAGCTCCCCGCTCCTCCCGTGGGCAGCCTCCTGACCCCTAGGCCCGGGGCGGGGGCCTCTTCATCGTCTGCCCCTGCGGTTTCCTCCCACCACGTCTGTGCGCGCCGCCCCTCGACTCTCCCTCGCCTCCGCTCCCGACCCTCTCGGTCTTTGCTCGCCGCCTCCGGTCCCCCGGCCGGCGCTCGATCCTCCTCAGCCCTCCTTTGCGTTCCTCACCTCCCCGTCCGTTCGGCCTCGCCGGCTTCGCCCCATGCTGGGAGTGGGCCGACCCAGCTCGGGACAAGAGGAAGGCGGTGAGCTCCACCGGAGCCCTTCGCCTCCCGGACGGTCTTGGCGTGAGGAGCTCGGAGGAGCTCCATGAGCTCCGTGAACGCCGCCGCTCCCCTCCCGCCCTTGGCCGTGGCGCTCCGGTCCTCCCGGGCGTCCCGGGCGAGCAGGCGTGGTCGCCCGGCGCTCCTGTCGCCTCCCCATCCCGCCGAGTTGGTCGCCCTCCCGTCCAGCGCCCTTGGCCGAGCCCGCCCGCCCGGGATGGGATCCTCCCACCCCGGTGGAACCCGTCGCTTCGTCCGCCCCATGCCGCGGCCTCGGGTGCGGCCCAGCGCCGGCTCCCGTGGGGCCCTTCATGATCGGGCGGTCCGCCAAAAAGAAGAAGCGGCGCGTGCGTGCGCATCGCGCCGCCCATGCCTCCGCCGGCGGGCGAGGCTCCACTCCCGCGCGGGCCCGTCTCGGCCTCCTCGCCCACTGCTTCAAGCTGTGGGGTGAGGTCACTCTCAGTCTCTGCACCAACCCCAGTCTTGCTACCTCTGCAGGACCCGGCCACCCTGCCATCATGTGCGGATAGGCCGGTGGTCTCAGAGCTCATGATGTATGGGCACGGATCGAGTGAGCTTCTTCCACCTCGAGGTCCGGATGCTCCTCGCCGTTCCCTCCCTTGAGCGATTGTCCTTGTCGTTGATGGCGTGGCATCCCGGAGATGATCGGCGCGGAGCTCAACCACTCTCTCCGGCACCGGTGGGGCTGGGTGGTCACTCCTACCGCCACCACATCTTCTCTGTCGTCTTCCCGGCGCTGTCATTCTGACTCTGTGACAGCGTAGTGGCGGATCACCCTCGCCCTCAACCAGTGGTGGTCGAGATCTCGAGCCCATTCTCGGCCTTCAGTGTGGCGATCCTCGACACCGCTGGATCCTCATCTCGGCTTTGCTGATGTGGCGAGTCAGGCTCGTCATCCGCCAGGATGTCCGCCTCACAGGCGAGGTGGTGGCCGTGGGCGAGCTCTCCTCCGCAAGGAGGAGGAGGTCAGGTCAGGTTAAGTGCCTCGACTCCTCCAAGCTTGCGCCTCTGTTCGTGTCTTCTTCAGCGACCGGGGCTTTGACCTCGAGATCGCCCCAGCCCCCCAACCACATCAGGCGCCCGCTCGCCGACCTTGGACCCCGGTGGCAACCCGGGGCTGGTGGGGACTACCATGGGCGGCACGCTCCGCCGCTTCGGATGAGGAGGGCTTGAGACTCCGCTCCCTTCCCTCGCCCCCGCCGACCGAGGGGGGCCGAGCCGTGGGTCGCCCTCCTTCCCTGTTGGTGACTCTGCTCTCGCCGATCTCCTCCTCAGGGGAGTGACATCTCAAGTGTGGGCATGGTGGTCTACCCCGCCTCCTCCCCGCGCTCTCCCATGTCGTCCCCCGCCACGGGGGCGGCCTCGACTGTCCTGATCCGCGACGACTCCTCCACCCCTGTGGAGGCGGCGGCGTCTGTGGAGGGGGTGGCTTCTCCGATGGCTCCTCCCCCCTCCCCGGCCGCCTGCGCTTCACCGGACCCGTCCCCCCCTGAGGGTGGTTGCCCAGGACGCGTCTCCCCCCTGCTGGACGTCCCAGCCCCGTCACCGTCACCGCCCCGTGCCACATCGCCACCGCCTCCTCCTCCACCGGCAGGACCGCCGCAGGCTGAGCACCTCCCCTCCGGCAGCGCCGGGACTGCTCAGCTGGCGTCTCCGGCTTCGCTGGTTCTGCGGGAGGGGGAGACCCGTGTTCTCACCCCGATGGCGACCCATCCTCCTCCCCCCGCTCTGCGGCGTACTCCCGTCGCGGTAGGTCGACCTCCTCCCCGGTGGTGGCCTCTCGCCCGGAGTCTTGTGACTGGATCTGACCCACCCGAGGGCTCCCGGCTCTGCCCATCCATGGCGGGCTGAGATCCATGCGGCTGCTCATAACACAGGCAGTCGCCCCGTTCCCCCCCTCTACTTCGTCTTGCTCCTTTTCTGCACTAGAATCTATCCCCCTTGGCAACCTCGCCAAGGTGGCCTCCGACTCAGCTATCATTTTCAGGGGGGAGGTTGGCCCCCCTTTAGTTCAAATAGCTGCCATCAGGGCGCGCGAGATCCTTGAGGGGAAGCTTGCCGAGGCCCGTGCTGCTCTCCTTTCCCCCCCGGACGCTCCCACGGACGGGGTCCCTCCCTCTTCTTCCAGGCCACGGCTCCCGGCGCCCCAACCTCCGGGTGAGCTCCGTGGCGTACCCTCCCGCCTTGCCTTGCTCTTGGCGCCGCCTCCGTGTCCTAGGGTCAAGCAGCCCCCCGATGGCCCCATAATGCGGGCCCTCTTCTGGAACATCCGCGGCTTCGGCCATGATGGTCGTCGCCGCCAACTAGTGGAGTACATGCACGAGGAGCACATCGACATCGTTGCTATCCAGGAGACATGCGTCGCGAATTCTCGCTTCACAGCTCGATCGCAGAGCTCCCCTCTTTGCGTGTGCTGGCTCCCTTCTAGTGGGCGCTCGGGCCACTCGGGTGGCATCCTTTTAGGCGTGAAGGATGCCACATTCGAGGTGGGTAGCATGGACCGAGGAGAATTCTTCGTCAGCATGGAGCTTTTCAAGCGATCACTCAACTTCAAGTGGGAGATCATCATTGTCTACGGTCCTACCGACCATAGTAGGTCGGCGGCCTTCCTCGCAGAGCTGCACCTAAAGATCTCGGCCGCCACCCTCCCGTGGTGGTGGGTGGTGACTTTAACTTTCTGCGGAAGACAAAACAACGACAATGTACGCTTCACCGGGGATGCACGATGTTTAATGACTTCATCGCCGACCTCGCCCTTAGAGATTGATAGGATTGGTGCAGTTCACTGGACCAATCGGCAATCATCGACCCGATCCGTATTGGGCCGGGGTCCTTGTGTCCCGGATTTGGGACCTCCATTGTCCCTCTCCTCCTCGCGCCATCACTAGGATTGGCTCGGACCATATCCCCTCCTTCTCTTCCGCGGACGGCGTCCGCCGATCTCTTCTCGGTTCGCTTGAGACCTTACGGATCTCGAGCTGGCTTCACGGCGCCAGCGCCGGTGGATTGAAGCCGGGCTCACCCCACCCGCCCTCCTCGGCGATTGACCGTGGCACTTCCGTGCGAAGCGTGGTAGGCGATTCATGAAGGATGGGCGCTAACCTCGGTAGCGATGCGAGAGGCGCAAGAAGGCTCTTCTTTCCGCGATTCGGGCTCTTGACCTCGGGCTGACTTGGTGGGTCTGTCTCCGGATGAGTGGCTCACCCGGTATGACCTCGAGGACCAGCTCTCCGTGATCTACTCCGATGAGGAGGCCTATGGCGCATTCGGGGCACCAGTGGGTCTGAAGGGTGATCGAATACCGCCTACTTCGAGCAATGCATAAGCAGTGCGCCGTGGGCGCAACACCATCCCCCTCCTTTGGGATGGGGACTCTCTACTCCAGGACCCTCGCGACAACCGGTCTCATGTCGACGGTTTCTATAGGTCCCTTTTCTCTGCCGCTCCTAGGGCGGCATTTCCCGCCTCGATTGTTGGACGGTTCTCGGTTAGTCTCGAGGCGAGAGAACTCAGCCTGGCGGCTCCCTTCTCCGAACAGGAGGTTTGGGAGGCTATCAAGGGTATGAATGCTGCTTCGGCCCCTGGCCCTGATGGCCTCCCGGTTATCTTCTTCCAGACCTTTTGGAACGTGATTAAACCAGAGGTCATGGCCATCTTTGAAGAATTCTTTGTGGGTGCTACGACCTAGGACGCCTCAACTATGGGATCATTTCCCTCATCCCCAAGGTCCCTGGGGCGTCCGACATCCGCCAGTTCCGGCCGATCACCGTCATTAATGTGATTTTCTGGATCTTGGCCAAAGATGCGCCAATAGGGTGACCACCTTGCGAGCCGGATCACGCATCCTAACGATCGGCCTTCATTAGAGGCGATATATCTGGATGGTGTTACGGTCCTCCACGAGGTCCTCCACGAGTGCGGACCAAACGCCTTAAAGGCGGTTTTGTTGAAGATCGACTTCCACAAAGCCTATGATTCGGTCAGCTGGACCTTCCTCAGAGAAGTCCTTCTTCGGAAGGGCTTTGATGATCGCTGGTCACTAGAGTCATGCAGCTGGTCTCTTGTGGTCGCACGGCGGTTAACATCAACGGCGAAGTTGGCCCCTTCTTCCCCACCCTCTGTGGGGTTCGACAGGGCGACCCCTTCTCCCCGTTCCTCTTCAATATGGTGGTGGACGCCTTGGCCACCATTCTTGATAAGGCTAAGGCTGCTGGCCACATTAGTGGGATCACCCCACTTCTCTCTGGGGGATCCAGGATCTCCATCCTTCAGTATGCTGACGACACGATCATCATGGTCGAAGTCTCGGAGATGGACATCGCCAACCTCAAGTTCCTCCTTCTTTGCTTCCAACAGATGTCGGGTCTCAAGATCAACTTTGATAAGAGCGACGTCATGGTTTTGGGATACTCCCCTTCTGAGTCTCAGGCCATCGCCAATCGGCTTAATTGCCGCTTGGGCTCTTTCCCCACCTCCTACCTGGGGACTCCCATTAGTGACTCGCGTCTCTCTACCGCGGACCTGAGGCCCGCTATCTCTAGGCTCCAGTCCCGGTGTGAACCCTGGCAGGGGAGATGGCTCTCGAAGGCAGCCCGAACTATTCTCATCAATTCCTCCCTCTCTAGCCTTTTGCTGTTCCTTATGAGCTTCTATAGCCTCCATGAGTCCTTCATAAGGAGATCGCCAAGATCGATCTCGCTTCTCTTGGTGGTGAGCATGATAGCAGAAGTACCACATGGTCAGCTAGCCGGACATCTGCAAGCCCCGGGAGCAAGGTGGCCTGGGCATCATGTGCTCTAAGCGTATGAACATTGCGCTCCTCTCGCGCTGGCTCTGGCGCATTGCCCAGGGTCATGGCGGCCCCTGGCTGGACATTATCCGGAATAAATACCTTCGGGGTCAACCCCTTGCCTTCTGCCAGAGATCGGGCGGCTCCCAGTTCTGGCAGTACATTGTCCAGCTCCTCCCGGTTCTCCGCATTGGGACCTCCATCTCGGTTGGCTCCTGCCTCTCGACTCTCTTCTGGTATGATCGCTGGGCCGGTGACTCCCCCTTCGCGGCCCGCTTCCCCTCCCTCTTCTCTATCGCCGTCGACCCCATGATTTCGGTCAACAGGGCCCTTCTTGATCTGGGGCGCCTGGCCTTTCGTCGACCGTTCGGGCCGGCGGATTCCGCAGCCTGGCGTGAGTTACTTGACTGCGTCGCGCTGCATGAGCCTCTGGTGGATGACAGACCGGATCGCACCCGCTGGCGGCTAGAGCCGGCTGGTGTGTTCACCACCAAGTCGCTCTACTCGGCCATCGCCCCCTCCTCCGCTCCTCTTCCCCTATCTATGGTCTGGTTCGTTCGGGTGCCACTGAAGATCCGCATTTTCATGTGGCAATGGATCCATGGTAGGCTCCCTTCTGGCGTAGAGGTGCGCAAGCGCAATGGCCCGGGCACCGGTATCCGCCTGCTCTGTGGTGTCCCGGAGGACTCGAACCACATCTTCTTCTCTTGCGTCGCCGCCCAATTCCTCTGGAGCTGCTTTCGCGAAGTCGTCGGCGGGACTTGGTGCCACACCAACTTCCCGGACCTATTTGATGAACTCCAGTTGTCCCCCACATCCACGCGCCACATTAGGTGGCTTCAAGTTGGGGTGCTGGCCTGGACGCTGTGGACCATTCGCAATAAACTTGTGATCCAGCACGCTCCCCTCCGTCGCTCTACTGACGCCCTCTACAAATTCTCGGGTTTTTTGCAGCTTTGGCGGCCGCTTAGCCGCCCCACGGACCGTGACGCCATCTCCGCCTTCATCGCCGACATTCGATCGATGGCCGTCCGCCTATCTCCGCCTCCTCCGCCGCCTCCGCCGAAGCCTGATTAGCCACCTCGTGTTGGGTGCGTTGTGCTAGTGTGGTGTTTTCTCTTCTTTTTGGGCTTGTTGGTGTGCCCTCGGCAGAACACATGTCTTGTGTTGTGAGACTTGTGTGTGTGGATGTGGACCTATGTGGGATGTATGTTCTGTGGCGGTTGCTTTATTTATAAAGTGGGGCGAAAGCCTTTTTCGGTAATTGACGGGGGAAGAGGGGATTCGAGAGAGAGGCTCACAGCGGACCTAACAGAGGCGACTGTGAGACCGGGGAAGACATGGTGGAGACGCAATTGCCGTCGGCGTCCGATGGATCCGAGGTTGAAGAAGGGGATGGTTGTGTCGCCTCGAAGCGTCTCGCCACGGGATCCTCATGGGAGAGGTTGAGGGAGACAAGCAGAGACCTCTGGTCATCTTCTGGCGCCGTGGCGAGGCCGGTGGCCACGCGTTTCCCGGCAATGCAACGGCGGAGCTCGGGCACAGATTAAACCAAGGAGAGGGCGAGCGAGGGGGGATGGCATGTTAGGGTTTGTCAGGCACGACGGGGTGATTCTTATCCATCTCCTCGACACAGTAGCGATGACACGCGTCGGCCATTGAACCATGGCAGACGGCAAATGCGCACCATGCCTCCTCTGTGAACAGGAGGTAGAAGGAGAGAGGAGTTGGGCTGTGCCCGCTCCATTGCTAAATGGGCCATAGAGGACAATGTGTTTTTCTCCCCTTTTTATTATTTTCTTTATCTGCCATTTATTTCATCACTGCCTTGCATTTTATACAAATAGCAAATGGATTTTGTTGACTATGAAATTTGGCTCAAAATTATTAGGCATTTCTCTGAGCTAGTCCAACAAGTTTCAAACAATTTGGAATGGTTTGAGTATTTGATTTAATACAAATGTCCAATTTAAATGCTGAAGGACCACAAAAATATTGCCAGGGAAAATTTTGGGCATACAAATGAAGTTTATATTATTTTAGAATTGCTTGGGGATTTTATGACATATTGTGAACAATTGTGTTTAGCGATTTTAAAAATATTTTTTTACTTGACATTTAAATTTGGATTTGGCTTTTATATTTATCAGGTGGCACTTAAGTTTACCTAGACAAGATGACATGGCATTATTAGCATGGAATTACTATAGCATGACATGAGGGGTGTGATACGTCTCGAGCATATCTATAATTTATGAAGTATTCATGCTATTATATTATTATTCTTAGATGTTTTACAATCATTTTATAGCAACTTTATATCATTTTTTGGGACTAACCAATTGACATAGTGCCTAGTGCCAGTTGCTGTTTTTTACATCGCAGAAACTCAATACCAAACGGAGTCCAAACACAGCAAAAAAATTTGGAGATTTTTTAGACCAGAAGACCACTAGTGGGCCAAAGAAGTACCAGAGGGGTGCGCCGAGGGGGGCACAACCCACCTGGGCGCACTTGGGGGCCCAGGCGTGCCCTGGTGGGTTGTGCCCACCTCGATGCCCTCCCGCACCGCCTCTTCGCCCTATAAATTTCCAAATATTCCAAAAACCCTCGCGGTAACACTAGATCAGAAGTTCCGCCGCCGCAAGCCTCTATAGCCACGAAAAACCAATCTAGACCCCATTCTAACACTCTGATGGAGGGGGAAATCATCACCGGTGGCCATCTTCATCATCCCGGCGCCACCATGATGAGGAGGGTGTAGTCCACCCTCGGGGCTGAGGGTTTGTACCAGTAGCTATGTGTTTAATCTCTCTCCCGTGTTCTTGAGATGTCACGATCTTGATGTATCGCGGGCTTTGTTAATATAGTTGGATCATATGGTGTTTTCCCTCTCTATCTTGTTGTGATGAATTGAGTCTTCCCTTTGAGATTTCGTTATTATCGTATTGAATACTTTTATGGATTTAAGAGCACTTGATATATGTCTTGCATATGAACACCCGTGGTGACAATGGGGTATTATATTGATTCACTTGAGATATGTTTTGGCACTCAACTCGCAGATTCCCGAGGTGACATTGGGGTAATCTATGCATAGGGGTTGATGCACGTTCTCGTCTTTTGTTTCTTCGTTAGAAATCTTGGGGCACTCTTTGAGGTTCTTTGTGGTGGATTGAGTATTATGAATCTGAATTTGCTTTGGTGTTATTTTAGTACGAACTCTTGATAGATCCATCGGAAAGAATAACTTGGTGTTATTTTAGTACAAACTCTTGATAAATTGATCGGAAAGAATAACTTGGTGTTATTTTAGTAAGAACTCTTGGATAGATCGATCGGAAAGAATAGCTACAAACAATTTCTTCTTATGTTCTCCGCTAGATAGGAACATTGGAGTGATTCTTCATCGCACGCTGAGGGATGGTTATATGATCTAATTAGATTAGCATTGTTGAGAGATTGCACTAGTGAAAGTACGGACCCTAGGCCTCATTTTCAAGCATTGCAATACCGTTTGTGCTCACTTTTGTTACTTACTACCTTGCTATTTTTTTGTTACTATCACAAAAATCAATATCTACTATCATTACTACACTTGTATCACCATCTCTTCGCCGAACTAGTGCACCTATACAAATTACCATTGTATTTGGTGTGTTGGGGACACAAGAGACTTTTTATTATTTGGTTGCAGGGTTGTTTGAGAGAGTCCATCTTCATTCTACGCCTCCCATGGATTGATAAACCTTAGGTCATCCACTTGAGGGAAATTTGCTACTGTCCTACAAAACTCTACGCTTGGAGGCCCAACACGAGTCTACAAGAACAAGTTGTGTAGTAGACATCAGGGTGTTACAAATCTCCTCCACTACAAGAAATCTCATCTCGAGATTTAAGAGGTGGAGTAAAGGGGAAGGGATTGGTTATGAAATTCTAACGAGTCTTCTCGTTCTTGTTGCTCCCATCGATGAGGTTCATCCATTATGTTGATGTATTCAATTCGCTACATCAGGGCATCATGATGAAGTCGTCATCCTTTCCTCAGAATCACCATCATACTTATGAATATGTAAGGGGGAAACTATAAGGGCAGATGCCTGGAAGGACTGGCATCCGGTAATTATCGCAGGGAAGAAAATTTTAGAAGCACTAGGAAACATATCGATAGTGATATAAGGAGGTTCAACAAGTTTCAACCAGGCATGCATCCTATTGATGCCTAAAACTGGTGATGGAGGGGTTCAGAGCAATGAAGAATAATGTTGCATATGATACCGGAATGAAACATGGTATGAACATTAGCTCGTGAATTACAAATGAAGCCAAGTGCAAAGGATGCTCTAGAATCAATGTTGTACAGGAGAGTCAGATTTCTATCCCGTGGAACTGTGGTTAGTGTGGATTAAGAGTAGGAAGGGTAGTGACAACTTGCACGTTCATGTTAGCAAGGCATGTTAGAGGATAGCTTGTTAGCTATGTTGGCAACTATGTCGGTATCAAGGGTGGGGAATGAAGAGAACCATTTTCCTACTCGTGGTGCGAGGCGAACCAATAGGCAAGGTTCTCGTCCACGAGTAGTTACCGGAATTTCATCAACAATAGTACACAGGGTCTTGCTGACAGAGTTGTATAATGAGGTGTTTACATAAGTAGGGAATTATTACTGCTTAAAACATATAAATCACAAGAAAGGTTAAACAAACCAATGGAAAGGAAAATGTGATTATCAGATTAAATAGATCAATGGAAAGGAAAATGTGTTTATAGCCGATTATCAAGAGTATATCATTCTCAAGGAAAAGTAGAGCATGATATGCATGGTAGGACTCCAAGTATGTAACCATTTAGACAAGGGAATTTATGATGTTTACCCATACAATAGTGTTTGGACAATTGATCAAGAAACATATAGCATGGCATTCCCAATGTTCCTGTAGATGTTTGGTGTACCACAGTCATGCTTTCGCGTATCATCGACATGATCATCAGGTAAAGGTCAGAGTTTGAAAAAACACGGATCCGTCAGGATCAACTTCTAGAATAATTCTTACTGTTTCCTCATGGAAGAATGGCTAACCTTGCTAAAGAAGATACTATAACAATAGGTCCTCCGACCAGGTGTGCAAGACATGACATCACTCTACCGGGTTACATAAAGACCAATGTTATAATTCTTAAAAAAAGTTCCAACCATCATATCTGTTGGAGATATACCCTAGAGGCAATCATGTGATGATGATATTTCCCTATGTATTCATGAGTCTTTTCTATTGTCCTTGAACGTCATCAATGATATGTATCAATAAGTATGTGACTTGTTTGTGGAACTATGTATTGTATGATGATCATTCTTATGGTCCCTAGTTGATAAGGTTATGCGAACACATATCCTTGACTAGTATACGACTTGGTTGATGACTATGTTTCACAAGTCATGTGCCTAGAGATGCTAAATCGATAGTATGGACTTGGTGATGGGGAGCACCGAGTCGGACAAACCCACTTTGAGACGCGGCGAGATACCGTCATCTGTTATTCTCAAGTACAATGTCTATGCCATGTCCTAGACCTGAGGTCCTCGCATGTTCTCGGGATGAGGATCGACTCACTTAGGGTCTATCAAACACTACTCCATAACTGGGCAGTTATGAAGGTAGCTTTTTGGTGAGTCGTGAGACATGCCGCGAGACATGGCTGGCTAAGATGGGATTTCCCCTTCTATTTGGAGAGATATTCTCTGGGCCCTCTCGAGTGATCAGATTCGAAAAGCATGGGCATGTGACCTGGGTTAAGTGTTAACCTAGTTCGGGAATCTGATCACTCGAGAGGGCCCAGAGACTTAAAATAGTTAGAATAACTGATTTAAGGATCATTTGTTATGCAGGATCTTACGGAGAAGAATACCCACCTGTCCCAGGAGCTTCAAGAGTGCAAGGCCCATCTTGAGGCCGCACTAGCCGCCACAGGGGGAGCCACAGAGACCCCCTCTGGTAAGATATACTTCAAAAGATAAGTAGTTTGTGAAGTGCGGCGTGTGTATAAGTCTGACAATAATATTGCCGATGGCGCCGGACTAGATCCGGACAAGCAACAGCTACTGCGCCAGCTGAAGGCCGGCGAGAAGGTGCTTATGAGGGTGCGGCAAGAGAAGAATAAGCTCCAAGATGCCAACACCTAGCTGGGCGAGGAGCTAAAGGATGTGCGGGCCCAGCTGTCAGACTCCGTGAAGGAGAATCGGCGGCTTCATCGCGGCATTTATAGTAAGTGCTTGAGCGAACTTTTTGAAAAGAAGAGTTCAGCGAGGAAGTCGATTTGACAGAAATATGTCTGCAGGCGTGCTCACAGGTCGTCCTGCGGAGGAAATGCCCGGTTCAACGGGTGACCAAATTCCTGAGCTGCTTTGCAATCGCATGAGCAGTTTGTCGGTGATGGTAGTCGCCGAGCCTTGTGGCCATCCATGTCCCTACCCAAAGGTCTTGGAGAGCTTGTGGAGAAGCTTCAGAGGAGCACGCGGCGCTTAGGTTGTGGAAGATATCGGCTGCCGTCAAAGGCGCCAGGAGGCTGGGCCATGGTGAAGACACGGTATCTGAAGTGACCCAAACCACATGGCGAGGTCGGACTGTGGGGCCCGATGGGAAGGAGATCCCTGTGAGCTTAGTGTACGACCAAGTAGAGTTGGCCGCAAAGTATTCATAGCGGGACTGTAAACTAGACAGTTTGTTAGATGGTATCAAAGAGGAATACCATCAGTCAGCTTGACTGTGTAATTTAAAATGACATAGAAAATGCCTTCTAGCCGGATTGTAGATCGTTTGTCATTGCGGACCTTTTCGCTTCAACCTCGGGACCCGACAGTCCGGAGTGTGTCCGAATACCCTCACGGTTATGTAAGAAACCGGGGCATGCATGGAGACCAGGCGTAGGGGTCATTAGTGCTTTATCAGACAAGTGCCCAACTAGTTATGTTATATTACATGGTTAGTAAGAAACATCTTCCAGGGAGAATAGTTCCGTTAGGGGTTCCTTTCCCTAGGAGGCATGCCCTAAAGTGCATGTCCGGACTGCGAAAAAAGCAGGAAAGCATCTGGGGGCAGAAAAATAAATAGGTAAGAAATCATCTTTCAATTCACCGACCGAATATTCCCTTAAGAACGCTAGCTTTCGGCTTCACCCAATCTGAGGTACACATCCGGCTGACCCGGCAGTAACAATCGCAGAGGTGCTCCCTTTACCTCCTAGCCGAACAATCGGGAACGTAGGGGTAAGCACAGGAGCCAGGCAACCCAGCTTGGCCAAAACTTAAGTCATATCGATGCATATAATGGTGAATAAAAGGTACATGCGGAAGTGTGACACATGTATTGGGTATAAAGCCCGTATAAATAAGCTTCTGTGAAAGAAGCCCCCAGGTATAATGAGTGCGAGTAGCACGTCGAGTGTGTGCGAACAATGCACAGACGAGCCACCGAAGGCCCGTGAGAAAAAAAAGGGGGGGGGAATAAAAGACATTTAAATTATAAAATATAGACGGGGGAGGGAGACGAACTCAGAGTCCAGCGCTAGGCGTAGAATCTACGGAGATGGGCTGCGTTCCATGGGTTTGGCTCGAGTTGGTTATCCGATGCGTTTCGCAGACGGTACGCTCCGCCGGTCAGGACTTGGTCGATGATGAAAGGACCTTCCCATTTGGGCTTGAGTTTGTCCTTTTTCTTGTCCGGCAGGCGTAGAACTAGTTCGCCAACATTGTAAGTTTTGGCCCGTACTTCTCTGCTTTGATATCTTCGAGCCTGCTGTTGATAGAATGCGGAACGAGCTTTTGCCACGCGACGCTCCTCCTCTAAGGCGTCCAAACTGTCCTGCCGATCCAGCTTGACTTCTCTTTCTTCGTACATGCGCACGTGAGGTGAGTCATGAATTATGTCGCAGGGCAAAACTGCCTCTGCACCGTATACCATAAAAAATGGTGTGAATCCGGTAGTGCGGTTCGGTGTGGTCCGCAGCCCCCAGAGTACGGAGTCGAGCTCCTCTACCTAGTGCGTGTTGGATTCCTTAAGAGACCGCACTAGTCTGGGTTTGATGCCGCTCATGATTAGACCATTTGCTCGTTCGACTTGACCGTTAGTTTGAGGGTGATAGACTGAAGCGTAGTCGAGCTTGATGCCCATGTTTTTGCACCAGAGTTTGACCTCGTTGGCCGTGAAGTTCATGCCGTTATCAGTGATGATCTTGTGGGGAATGCCAGTAGCGGTGTACTACCCCTGATATGAAGTCTATCACGGGTCCGGATTCGGCCGTCTTAACTGGCTTGGCCTCTATCCATTTGGTGAATTTATCCACCATGACCAATAGGTATTTTTGCTTGTGGGTTCCTCCTTTAAGGGGTCCAACCATGTCAAGCCCCGGACATGACGACCGGTGATGGGTATAGTTTTTAGGGCGGTGGGAGGCATGTGGCTTTGATTAGCAAAGAGCTGGCGTCCGACGCATCGTTGGACTAAATCCTGAGTGTCTGCCCGGGCCGTTGGACAATAAAATCCTGTACGGAAGGCTTTGCTTACAAGGGCCCGGGCTGCAGCATGGTGCCCACCGAGTCCGGCATGAATTTCAGCCAGAAGATTTCGCCCTTCCTCTTCGGAGATACACCTTTGAAGGACTCCGGTTATGCTTTTCTTATAGAGCTCTCCCTCATGGACCTTATAGGCTTTAGATCGCCGTACTATACAGTGGGCCTCGTTTTGGTCCCCGGGGAGTTCCTGCCTAGTTAGGTAAGCTAGGAATGGCTCGGTCCACGGGGCAATGACTGCCATTATTTCGTGGGCTGAAGGTGTTATTTCATTGACAGAACCACCGATTGTGTCAGAATGTGTGGTGTCGGGCGGTGCGGTTGGGTCCGGATTGTTGTTTCCGGACTCCCCTTCCCATAGTACGGATGGCTTGAAAAGCCGTTCTAGGAAGATGTTAGGAGGGACGGCATCACGCTTTGCACCGATGCGTGCCAATACATCGTAAACGATTATTATCCGGGCTAGATGGTGAAATTGAGCCCTTCAAACCGGGCTGACATTTTCAGAACGGCATTACGGTAAGCTGCCATTTTCGGATCCTTGGCGTCGAAGTCTCCATTTATTTGGGATATCGCAAGGTTCGAACCCCCCCGCACCTCTAGGCGTTTAATGCCCATGGAGACCGCCATCCGGAGGCCATGTAGAAGGGCCTCGTATTCAGCTGCGTTGTTGGAGTCTGTGTACATTATCTGGAGTACGTATTGGACTGTGTCTCCGGTTGGGGACGTCAGGACGACTCCACCCCCAGGCCGGCCAACATTTTGGAGCCGTCGAAGTGCATGATCCAATTGGAGTATGCGCCGTACTCTTTAGGGAGTTCGGCTTAGGTCCATTCAGCGATGAAGTCGGCCAAAACTTGCGACTTGATAGCTTGCCGTGGTTTATATTTTATGTAGAATGGTAGGAGCTCGATGGCCCATTTTGCAATCCTGCCAGTCGCGTCACGGTTGTTTATAATGTCGTTATGAGGTACTTCGGAGGCTACTGTTATCGAACACTCTTGAAAGTAGTGTCACAGCTTCCGGGATGCCATGAACACCGCGTACGCTATCTTTTGATAATGTGGATACCGGGACTTGCATGGAGTTAGGACAGTGGATACATAGTACACTGGTTTTTGAAGAGGGAATTTATGTCCTTCCGTTTCTCGTTCGACGACGAGCACCGCGCTTACAACTTGATGTGTCACCGCGATATATAATAACATTGGTTCGCCCAAGTTGGTGCGGCCAGACCGGTTGTTGCCAATATGGCCTTTATTTCTTGATGCGGCGTGGCGACATCCGTCCATTCGAAGTGTTGATTGCCCGAAGGAGGCGATAAAGGGTAATGCCTTTTCTCCCAGCGGGAGATGAAGCGGCTTAGAGCCGCCACGCATCGATCAATTTTGTATTTGCTTGAGGTCTTTTGGGATATCCAATTGTGAGAGCTCGGATCTTGGCTGGGTTTGCTTCAATTCCTCTACGGATACAATGAAGCCCAAGAGCTTTCGGTGATGCGCCAAAACACATTTTTCGGGTTGAGCTTAATGTCATATGCTCGGAGGTTGTCAAATGTGAGCCTCAAATCGTCTACTAGAGTTTCGGCGTGTTTAGACTTGACGACCACATCGTCTCGTATGCCTCCTTTGTTTTGCCAATCTGGGTTGCGGACATATACGGATCATCTTGTTGATATGTTGCACGGCGTTTTTGAGCCGAAGGGCATTGTGTTGAAGCGAAATGGTGCGTATGGAGTAATGAATGCCGTTGCGGCTTGGTCTGGCTCCGCCATCTTGATTTGATGGTAGCCGGAGTATGCGTCGAGGAAGCACAATGAATCATGCCCTGCGGTAGCATTGATAATTTGATCGATGCGGGGAAGGGGGAAAGGATCCTTTGGGCAAGCCTTGTTAAGGTCCTTGAAATCGACACACAGGCGCTAGGATTTTTCCTTCTTTGGTACCATTACCAGGTTTGCTAGCCAGTCCGGATGTTTTATGTCTCTGATGAATCCGGCTTCTAATAGTTTGGCTAGCTCCTCTCCCATTGCCTGTCTTTTGGGTTCGGAAAATTGCCGAAGAGCCTGTTTGACTGGCTTGAATCCTTTTAGGATATTTAGGCTGTGCTCTGCCAACCGGCGTGGGATTCCTGACATGTCTGAAGGGTGCCAGGCAAAGATGTCCCAATTTTCCCGAAGGAATTCTCGTAGTGCGGCGTCTACATCAGGGTTTAATTGTGCCCCAATGGAGGCCGTCTTTGTAGGGTCCGTTGGATGGACTTGGAATTTGACTATTTCGTCCGCTGGCTTAAAAGAGGTTGATTTGGATCTTTTGTCAAGTATCACGTCATCCCTGTTCACCGTGTAGTGTAGCGCTGTGAGTTCCTCGGCCGCTAGGGCTTCAGATAGCGCCTCTAGGGCTAGTGCGGCTGTCTTATTTTCAGCGCGGAGCGCTATGTCTGGATCACTGGCGAGGGTGATGATTCCGTTGGGCCCGGGCATTTTGAGCTTCATGTACCTGTAATGGGGTATAGCTTGAAAAATTGTGATTGCCTCTCGTCCTAAAAAAGCGTGATATCCGCTGCTGAACGGGGCCACATGGAACGTGATCTCCTCAGACCTGTAGTTGTCCGGCGATCCGAATACTACATCCAGTGTTATTTTTCCTGTGCAGCATGCTTCCCGACTAGGGATTATTCCTCTGAAGGTTGTGTTGCTTCGCTCAATGCGGCTCCAGTCTACTTCCATTTTTTGAAGGGTTTCCTCGTAGATGAGGTTTAATCATTGCCGCCATCCATGAGTACCTTAGTAAGGCGAAGCCGTCCACTATTGGACCGAGGACCAATGCGGTGGTGCTCGGGCTGTTCGAATTTAGGTTAAATCCTTGGCGTTAAAGGTAATAGCCGTGTCGCTCCATGGATTTATTGTTGCTACTTGGTAGACTTGGCGAGGCTACGGAGTGTTCGTTTCATATATTATTTGATCACGAAAGTCTCGAAGACTATTAATACCATCTTGGTGCTTTCTTGGGCTGGTTCTCTGGGGCTAGAAGCTCTTAGCCACTTTTGGCCACTGTCGTAGTATCCAACATTCCCGAAGGCTATGTGTTGGAGTGGCGCCCTCTGTACTATGGATTTTGCGGTCCGGTGAGCCATCCCTCCGATGCAGTTCCGTGCCCTTTAGGGTTTTTGCTTTTGGTTTTTAACCCGGTGCTGAATATGATGCACCCTTTTATTTTGGACTAGGGTTGTGTTGGGCGGATTGTCCCAAAATTTGGTTTCGGTTTTCGAGGCACTCTCCATCACCAAGATACTTCAGTACTATGGGCGCCAAGTCGTGGCGTGTAATTTCCACGACGACTTATGGCGTTCATATTCCTGTCCGTGCAATTGTTGCAGAAGATTGAGATTGCGCTTTTCTCACGGCAGTCCTTTATCCTGTCCATAACCAGGAGGAATCTGGCCCAGTAATGATGTACTGTTTCAGTGGGCTCTTGCCGGATTCGAGATAGATCGCTTGTGTTCGGGTGGGCGAGTGGAATTAAATTCGGAATCCCGTCCGATCTAAGACTCAAGGGCCGAAAGGTTTCCGAACTTGGAAGCTTGGGTTGTTGGATGTTGTCCGACAAATCTGGCCCGCTGCCTGACTTTAGGTTTAGTGCTTCGTTGACGTCCGTCCCTCCGCGGGAATCCGGCATGGAGGGGTCGGGAATTCGGACATAGCTTGTCCTTAATGTAGGAGGAGAGTCGCCGTGCTGTTCCTCCACCACAGCAACATGGTGGGGAGCCTGGGGAGAGTTGATCTCTCTCAGATCGGTTTTAAGCCCAATCTGATCGTATTCTATAGCGACTCCCAGGGCGGCGATGCAATCCAAGAGCTCGTTTAAGGAGGAGAGCTCCATCGGATCTAGCTGCTAGGCAAATTCCGAGTTGACGTGAAGATCGCTTTTGATGACCCGAGAGGTCATCGTCGGCGAGGCGGCCGAATAGGCGGTCATAAGAAAACCGCCTAGCCGGATAGTTTGGCCGATGGCCAATGCTCCTTTGGCAATGGTGCCGTCTTTAAAGACGGGACGAGGCATCCTTCCTGATTGCGACGGCACAGAGGAACTCTCAATGAAATCACCAATGTCGGTGTCAAAACCGGCGGATCTCGGTAGGGGTCCCGGCGTGCGTCTAGGCGGATGGTAACAGGAGACAAGGGACATGATGTTTTTACCTGTGTTGGGCCCTCTCGATGGAGGTAAAACCCTACTCTGCTTGATTAATATTGATGATATGGGTAGTACAAGAGTGGATCTACCACGAGATCAAGGAGGCTAAACCTAGAAGCTAGCCTATGGTATGATTGTTGTTAGTCCTCACGGACTAAAACCCTCTGGTTTATATAGACACCGAGAGGGCTAGGGTTACACAGTCGGTTACAATGGTAGGAGATCTACATATCCGTATTGCCAAGCTTGCCTTCCACGCCAAGGAAAGTCCCATCCGGACACGGGACGAAGTCTTCAATCTTGTATCTTCATAGTCTTGGAGTCCGGCCAATGATGATAGTTCGGCTATCCAGACACCCCCTAGTCCAGGACTCCCTCAACAATCGTGACACACGGAAGTCTTATAGCAAAAAGGCAACCGAGTTCTGGTTCAGAACCATCATCGAGGATATCAAAGTCCATGTGTAAGTCCGGATTAGCTCTTATGAATGAACTCATTTTCCTCGAACAAATCAATCAGTGGCTTGGTGTGCTAGGAAATACACATGGAGTGAAGGTACCAAATCTATCAAACCATAGAATACTTCGCACATGCATGAATGAATTGGGACGATTCTAGACGAAGCGAAACAACTGTTCTCATATTCACTGCAGTAACTTGCATCCAATGCACGGGCTTAGAGAAGATACTTCTTGCATCAAACATATATTTCATGAGCTAGGCTCAATGACAATACTTTCAGAAGTGTCCAACATTAGCTTACATGCTCATCATGAACCATAGAGAAGATGAGGATGCGGCTGATGGGCTCAGCAACAATCCATCGACATTTCAATAAGGATGTATTTCCAAAATTATTTGAACAAGGAGATAGCATTTGCCAG
Organism: Aegilops speltoides; assembly: GCA_021437245.1. Taxonomy (NCBI): domain Eukaryota; kingdom Viridiplantae; phylum Streptophyta; class Magnoliopsida; order Poales; family Poaceae; genus Aegilops; species Aegilops speltoides. The sequence continues at coordinate 235,641,756 of CM038141.1, forward strand.
ATCAAATGATATACAACATATGCTCGAGGAAAACCTCCACAATTAAACATTGATCGAAGGGTGCACCCAGAAATCTGGACTAGGTAGCATGATCAATGTTAGAATGTTGATTCAACAACCAAGACACTAAGATTGAAATTATTGTTCATTCACTTCAAGGCAATAGGGTGAAGTATTGAAGTCACACACCAGAGTTCACTTGTCAGTATTCCGGTTAGAAACAACATGGAGACCAAGAAATGAATGGTGATGGCGGGAAGCATCACTGCATCAAGAATTCAGAGGTGGTTCAATTCTCATGACATCCTTGACATAAGATATGGTAATATGCCAAGGTAGAACAAAACATAAGATGGATAACAAGGAACTCAAGGTACAACACAAAACATGAACAAGTTTGTCTTGGAGGTAAGGCAATAATGTTGTCAATGATAACACAAATCATCGAGGGGCAAGGATGGTATTTCTCATCATGAATTCAATTCACATCTTGGAAGAAGCCAAAAAGTTGACGATGATCACGACACATTTTGTCGAGAGGTTACAAGAGGATGCAATCGAACAGTGACAACATCAAGCAAAAGGGATGGTGAAGCAAAAGGTTATCGGAACCATAGATGAGATGCAAGCTTGGAATGAGAGTTACCTTTGAAGACAAACATCAAGAAGATGAAAGCTCGTCCTAAGCTTAGTACACCATCGAAATTGTGTTTCGGGGATGAAGAACAAGGCAACATAGTCAAGATTTTAGCATGACTATGATGATGTAGCCAATCATCCGGAAATGACATGATCGAGTACAAACTCATAAGTAATGAAGATTACTAAGAGTTGTTGAATCACAGTGTAGACTCGATTTAGTTATCGGTGTCTTTGAGTGACTAACGACTCACAACCTGGGAAAAATTGGAATCAGCGAGAAATAATACTTGAAGAAGACTCATAATAAGCAACATGCCTACGTGATAATATCAAGATAGCAGAGGGTAATACTAGAAGGTAGAGCAGAATAAAGGTTGGACAGGTGAAATGATCTACAAAAGACAAGTACTTTAACTTGTCCGAGAAATGGGATGAAAGGAGAACAATATGGTTGGAACCACGTGTGCAAAAGACCAAATCCCAAATATAAGATGAACTTATACCAAGGGGATAATTAATTTTAAGAGAAGCTCCCATGATAAGATCTTCATCATGTCCATAGGCATGAACACAAAGTTTAAGGTCGACTCTCACTTCTCCAATGAATAACCTTTCATTCACTTCTCGCTTTGATGAAGTTGTGGTGTTGAAATTTATCTGGCGAAACACTAGAAGAGTATGACTCGTGAAAACTTTCGGGTTCACACGGATTAGGGAAGGCACAGGTTCCACCCATAAAGGCATCTTAAGAACATATACCACAAACTTCGAGAGTAAATTATACAAGCTCGATAGTAGAGCATGGTTGACAAAAGCAGAGGATAGAATTTACCAAAGGCATTATGTATCAGGGGAAGAACTCAAGGCTTTCAGAATATGCAGGAACAGTCGGGTAATAAGCCACCAAAGGATCTAGCAGACCACACAAAATCTGATGTGAGTATCGGTGTTCAACCAGAAGAAGAAGAATGCAAAGGCATTGGATTATGGAAACATCTTAATAATTCGATGCTTAAATACAAAGAAATTGTGATTTCTAGATCGGTGTATCAGAATCAGATGCTCTAATCAAGGATGGATAGGTTGAACAGACTTAGAGGCACAACCGATCAAATATTGATTGGGCAAGAACCAGCTCATATCTGAAATGATTTCTAAGCTAGAAAGATAATTTCTAAGGATTAATTGATGATTGCGAGTATTCACACACATGTTGGATCGATAGGATCAGAATGACAATCACAAAGGATTTTAATGAATATTGCTAAACATATGGAATTAACCATAATGCAAGCAGGTAAGGAAGATCAAGAGCAATAGACTACTAAGGATTTTGGAAGATCGGATAGTACTTCAAAGTATCTTGTGAATCACATGAACAACTAGGGATGAGCGAATCCCCGGTAAGCGCGAGGAATTATCCGTAAGGGCTTTCATGAGGCAATGAACTGTAAGGCGGTAAGCTCAAAGGATCCTCGGAACAATGAAGAGTATTTCGGGGCACCTTATAATAACAAGGGCAACTGGGAATGAATGTATGAGTAGCAAGTGTATGTAGTTTTCCATATGGATATATTGGTGGTAGGGAATTGCAAAGGCGGAGGGCACAAAGGGTCTCGGAAAAACATCGAATAATATCTTTGGAACCTTCTGATGAAGCAGGCGATCATCTGGAATGAACGGCTCTCAGGGAGGAAGTACTTACGAGTACCTAAACTTAGAGTTAGTAAAATGTTTAACCTGAATAGAAGAGAGATCAGAATCCTAGAGTAAATATGCGGAATAAAAGATACTAATACCACCCATAGGTGATGTGGGCCCATAAGCCACACAACATAGTTAGTAAAATAGTTTTTCCAAGACTAGACTCAACTTCGGCCAAGGAGTTGGAAAGGGGCTTCCAACTAGCAGTCGGCTCTGATACCAACTTGTGACGCCTCAGACTTAATCGTGCACTGTTCATACACGCAAATGTGCACGGTCAAGATCAGAGACTGACGGGAAGATATCACAACACAACTCTAGACCCAAATTAAAATAATACAAGCTTTACATTACAAGCCAGGGGCCCCGAGGCCTCGAATACATAAGCTTGAATACAAAAGAGTCGGCAGAAGCAACAATATCTAAGTACAAACATAAGTAAACAAGTCTGCCTTCAGAAGGCTAGCAAAAACAACAACATCAATCGAACAGGCAAGGCCTCCTGCCTGGGTGCCTCCTAACTACTCCTAGTCATCGGCGGTCTCCACGTAGTAGTAGGCTCCGCTGGGATAGTAGTAGTGGTCGACGATATCAGCTGGCTCCTGGCCTCTGTCATCCGATTGCAGCAATCAGGTATAGGGGAAAAGAGGTAGCAAAGCAATCGTGAGTACTCATCCGAAGTACTCACAAGACTTACATCAGATCTGTACTAAATATGCATCAGTATCAAAGGAATGGGGATATATCTTTGGACAGAACTGCAGAAATGCCAGAATAGAGAGGAAAGGCCTAGCCTACCGAACACTAGCATCTTGCAACAATAGAAGAGAGTAGAGTAACATAACATAAGTAATAAGTATGTTGTAGCGCCCAGAGATCCTTCCCGACTCCCTATGAGAAAGCGATCCAGGAGCCATCATATCCATTAGTGACTACAGTATCTAGTTCTAGTTGTATAGATCGGGATACAACTCCGAGCGTCCGTTACCATGGACACGACTATTTGAATAGATTAACTTCCCTACAGGGATGCACAAACTTATCCAACACGCTCGATTAACTCCAGTCGAACACACTTTCCTGGGTCATGCCCGGCCTCGGCCGATCGACACACCGTAGTCCTACCTAGGCTCAACAGAGTGGCTAGCACGCCGCTCTACATCCTAAATGCGAAGGGGTCAGGGGCCAATCGTCCTTTGCAATCTTGCAGGTTTCGAGCATGGTTGAGATCAGTCCTGGCTACCTCTTTATACATAGCAGGTGCTTACGCGGACCACCCACACTATAAAAAAACCACTTCCATGATGATACGTGTTTGTCACAGTAGGTCACATTTTCTGTCATTTATGTACATCCATGACGACTTTATGACAGAATCAAGTTAGTCATACCTGTGTTGTCGTAGAAATGTTCCATGACAATACCAAAATTATCATCACGGAAGTGTCCACTTCCATGACGATAAATGTCGTGTCATGGAAGTGCTTTCGTCAAGGGTAACCGACACGTGGCTGATATTTGCTTGAACTACATTGCTATTTCCCCAAAGAGGAAGGGATGATGCAGCACAACAACGATAGGTATTTCCCTCTGTGATGAGACCAAGGTTATCGAACCAGTAGGAGAACCACGCAACACCACGTAAACAGCTCCTGCACACAAAGAACCCAATGTAAGAGAGGGGTTGTCAATCCCTCACGGGTAAAAAGGTAGATAAAATTGTAGTAGATTGGATAAATAGATCTCGCGGGGACGCGAGATAAAGTAAATAAATAAAAATTGCAGCAAGGTATTTTTGTATTTTTGGATTAATTGATCTAAAAATAAAAGCAAATAAAAATAGATTGCAACGGCAAATATAATAAAGAAGAGACCCAGGGGCTGTAGATTTCACTAGTGGCTTCTCTCAAGAAAAACAACAAACGGTGGGTAAACTAGTTACTGTTGGGCAATTGATAGAACTTCAAATAATAATGATGTAGGATTGAAAGTATGTCTAGAGGGGGGGTTAGACTACTTGACCAAATAAAAACTTAACCTTTTCCCAATTTTAGTTCTTGGTAGATTTTAGCAACTTAGCACAAGTCAAGCAATCACAATACAATTCAAGCAAGCATGCAAAGAGTATATGAGCAGCGGAAAGTAAAGTATGCAAATTGCAACAAAGTAAATGGGGGGAGTTTGGACAGAGCAAACACAATGTTGACACGGAGATTTTTGGCGTGGTTCTGATAGGTGGTGCTATCGTACATCCACGTTGATGGAGACTTCTACCCACGGAGGGTAACGGTTGTGCGAGTCCACGGAGGACTCCACCCACGAAGGGTCCATGAAGAAGTAACCTTGTCTATCCCATCATGGCCATCGCCCACGAAGGACTTGCCTCACTAGGGTAGATCTTCGCGAAGTAGGCGATCTCCTTGCCCTTACAAACTCCTTGGTTCAACTCCACAATCTTGACGGAGGCTTCCAAGTGACACCTAACCAATCTAGGAGACACCAGTCTCCAAAACATAATAGATGGTGTGTTGTTGATGAACTCCTTGCTCTTGTGCTTCAAATGATAGTCTCCCCAACACTCAACTCTCTCTCAAAGATTTGGCTATGGTGGAAAGATGATTTGCGTGTAAAGCAACTTGGGGAAGGCTAGAGATCAAGATTCATATGGTAGGATTGGAATATCTTGGCCTCAACACATGAGTAGGTGGTTCTCTCTCAGAAAATGAGTAGTGGGAGTGTAGGTTTGTTTTGATGGCTCTCTCCAGGAATGAAGAGTGGTTGGAGGGGTATATATAGCCTCCACACAAAATCTAACCGTTACACATAGATTCCCAAACTTGGTGGGACCGAATCAGCAAACTCGGTCAGACCGATCCAGGCAAAAATGTGAACGTTAGGATTTTTGGTGGGACCGAAATAGTCATCTCGGTGGGACTGATATGCTAGGGTTAGGGCATAACATAATCTCAGTGTGACTGATCGCATAAACTCGGTGGGACCGATTTCAGCAATAGGTACGCAGAGGGTTGGTCAGGCAAACTCGGTGGGACCGATTCGCTCACTTCGATGGGACCGAGGTGTTACGAAAAGGAAATAGGGAGTTTGCAATTCAAACTCGGTGGGACCGATTTGCTCTTTCGGTGAGACCAAAATGTTAGAGTTTGCAACCCCATCTCGGTGAGACCGAGATCCCTATCGGTGAGACCGAAGTAACTAGGGTTTGTGGCAGTGGCTATGTCAAATGAAACTCGGTGGCGACGGATAGATCAAATCGATGAGACCGAATTTGACTTTAGGTTTAGGACATATGTGGAAATGAGAAAGTGGTTGAGGGTTTTGGAGCATATCAACAAAGCATTTTGAGCAAGTAACCCATTGAGCAACACTGTTGGGGAACGTAGTAATTTCAAAATTTTCCTACGCACACGCAAGATCATGGTGATGAATAGCAACGAGAGGGGAGAGTGTTGTCTACGTACCCTCGTAGACCCGGCGCGAGCGATCTGGCGTAGAGGAAGTAGTCGTCGTTCTCCTCGCGATCCGACCGATCCGGCGCCGTTACTCCGGCGCCCGAGTTCTTGACACGTACAGCTCGATGGCGTCCCTCGTACTCGATCCAGCCGAGTGTCGAGGAGAGTTTCGTCGACCTGACGGCGTGGTGGCGATCTTGATGTTTCACCGCGCAGGGCTTCGCCTAAGCTTGACAGTATAACCGAGGTGGAATATGGTGGAGGGGGCACCGCACACGGCTAAGGAACGATCTAAAGATCAAACTTGTGTGTTCTAGGGTGCCCCCTGCCCCGTATATAAAGGAGGAGGGGGCGGCCCGGCCTAGCTAGGCGGCGGCGGGAGGAGTCCTACTCCCACCGGGAGTAGGACTCCCCTTCCTAGTTGGAATAGGATTGGGGGAGGGAAGAGGAGAGGCGCCGCCCCCTCCTGTCCTATTCGGACTGGGGGAGAGGCGCGCCACCTCCTGGCGGCCCCTCCTCTTCTCCCTCGAGGCCCACCGAGGCCCATTTACCCCGGGGTTCCAGTAACCTCCGGTACTCCGTAAATTCTGTTTTACTTGGAACCATTCGAACTCCAAACATAGGCTTCCAATATATCAATCTTTATGTCTCGACCATTTGAGACTCCTCGTCATGTCCGTGATCACATCAGGGACTCGAACTTCTTGGTACATCAAAATACATAAACTCATAATAACTATCATCGAAACTTTAAGCGTGCGGACCCTACGGTTCGAGAACAATGTAGACATGACCTAGAACTATTCACGGTCAATAACCAACAGCGGGACCTGGATGCCCATATTGGTTCCTACATATTCTCTGAAGATCTTTATCGGTCGGACCGCATAACAACATCGTTGTTCCCTTTGTCATCGGTATGTTACTTGCGAGATTCGATCGTCGGTATCAATACCTAGTTCAATCTCGTTACGCAAGTCTCTTTACTCGTTCCGTAATACATCATCTCACAACTAACTCATTAGTTGTAGTGCTTGCAAGGCTTGATGATGTGCATTACCGAGAGGGCCCAGAGATACCTCTCCGAGCAATCGGAGTGACAAAACCTAATCTCAAATCGCCAACCCAACATCTGCCTTTGGAGACACTGTAGTACTCCTTTATAATCACCCGATTCGTTGTGGCGTTTGGTAGCACCAAAGTGTTCCTCCGTAAACAGGAGTTGCATAATCTCATAGTTACGAGGAACATGTATAAGTCATGGATAAAAGCGGTAGCAACATACTAAGCGATCGTGTGCTAAGCTAAGGAATGGGTCATGTCAATCAGATCATTCTACTAATGATGTGACCTTGTTAATCAAATAACAACTCCTTGTTCATGGTTAGGAAACATAACCATCTTTGATTAACAAGCTAGTCTAGTAGAGGCATACTAGTGACATCTTGTTTGTCTATGCATTCACACATGTATCATGTTTCCGGTTAATACAATTCTAGCATGAATGATAAACATTTATCATGAAATAAGGAAATAAATAATAACTTTATTATTGCCTCTAGGGCATATTTCCTTGATCTCCCACTTGCACTAGAGTCAATAATCTAGATTACATAGTAATGATTCTAACACCCATGGAGTCTTGGTGCTGATCATGTTTTGCTCGTGGAAGAGGCTTAGTCAGCGGTTACGCAACATTCAGATCCGTATGTATCTTGCAAATCTCTATGTCTCCCACGGACTAAGTCCGGATGGAATTGAAGCGTCTCTTGATGTGCTTGGTCCTCTTGTGAAACCTGGATTCCTTCGCTAAGGCAATTGCTCGATATTGTCACGAAGATTTTCATTGGACCCGATGCACTAGGTATGACACCTAGATCGGATATGAACTCCTTCATCCGACTCCTTCATTAGCTGCTTCCGAAGCTGCTATGTACTCCGCTTCACATGTAGATCCTGCTTTCGACGCTTTGTTTAGAACTGCACCAACCGACAGCTCCTCCGTTTAGTGTAAATCGTATCCGGTCTGCGATTTAGAATCGTCCGGATCGGTGTCAAAGCTTGCATCAACGTAACCGTTTACGATGAGCTCTTTGTCACCTCCATATCTGAAAACATATCCTTAGTCCTTTTCGGTATTTCAGATGTTCTTGACCGCTGTCGATGATCCACTCTGGATTACTTTGGTACCTCCTGCTAGGCTTATAGCAAGGCACACATCAGTGCAGTACACAGCATTGCATACATGATAGAGCCTATGGCTGAAGCATAGGAACATCTTTCATTTTCTCTCTATCTTCTGCGGTGGTGGGGCATTGAGTCTTACTCAACTTCACACCTTGTAACACGAGCAAGAACCCTTTCTTTGCTTGATCCATTTTGAACTTCTTCAAAATCTTGTCAAGGTATGTGCTTTGTGAAAGTCCAATTAAGCGTCTTGATCTATCTCTATAGATCTTAATGCCCAATATGTAAGCAGCTTCACCGAGGTCTTTCATTGAAAAACTCTTATTCAAGTATCCCTTTATGCTATCCAGAAATTCTATATCATTTCCGATCAGCAATATGTCATCTACATATAATATCAGAAATGCTACAGAGCTCCCACTCACTTTCTTGTAAATCTGAGCTTCTCCAAAAGTCTGTACAAACCCAAATGCTTTGATCACACTATCAAAGCGTTTATTCCAACTCGAGATGCTTGCACCAGTCCATAGATGGATCGCTGGAGCTTGCACACTTTGTTAGCTCCTTTGGATCGATAAAACCTTCTCGTTGCATCATATACAACTCTTCTTCCGAAATCCATTCAGAATGCGGTCTTTACATCCATTTGCCAAATTTCATAATCATAAAATGCGGCAATCGCTAACATGATTCGGACGGACTTAAGCATCGCTACTGGTGAGAAGGTCTCATCGTAGTCAATCCCTTGAACTTGTCGAAAACCCTTTGCGACAAGTCGAGCTTTATAAACGATAACATTACCGTCGTCGTCGGTCTTCTTCTTGAAGATCCACTTGTTTTCTATTGCTTGCCTACCCTCGGGCAAGTCAACCAAAGTCCATACTTTGTTTTCATACATGGATCCCATCTCAGATTTCATGGCCTCAAGCCATTTTGCGAATCTGGGCTCACCATCGCTTCTTCATAGTTCGTAGGTTCATCATGATCTAGTAGCATGACTTCGAACAGGATTACCGTACCACTCAGTGCGGATCTTACTCTGGTTGATCTCGAGGTTCTGCAGTAACTTGATCTGAAGTTTCATGATCAACATCATCAACTTCCTCACTACTTGGTGTAGGTGTCTCAGAAACTGGTTTCTGCGACGAACTACTTTCAAGTAAGGGAGAAGGTACTATTACCTCATCAAGTTCCACTATCCTCCCACTCACTTCTTTCGAGAGAAACTCCTTCTCTAGAAAGGATCCATTCTTAGCAACGAATGTCTTGCCTTCGGATCTGTGATAGAAGGTGTACCCAACTGTCTCCTTTGGGTATCCTATGAAGACACATTTCTCCGATTTGGGTTCGAGCTTATCAGGTTGAAGCTTTTTCACATAAGCATCGCATCCCCAAACTTTAAGAAACGACAACTTTGGTTTCTTGCCAAACCATAGTTCATAAGGTGTCGTCTCAGCGGTTTCGACGGTGTTCTATTCGGTGTGAATGCGGCCGTCTCTAGAGCATAACCCCAAAGCGATAGCGGTAAATCTGTAAGAGACATCATAGATCGCACCATATCTAGTAAAGTACGATTCGACGTTCGGACACACCATTCTGTTGTGGTGTTCGGGTGGCGTGAGTTGCTTGAAACTATTCGCATTGTTTCAAATGTAGACCAAACTCGTAACTCAAATATTCACCTCCACGATCGATCGTAGAAACTTAATTTTCTTGTTACGATGATTTTCAACTTCACTCTGAAATTCTTTGAACTTTTCAAACGTTTCAGACTTATGTTTCATTAAGTAGATATACCCATATCTGCTTAAGTCATCTGTGAAGGTGAGAAAATAACGATATCCGCCACGAGCCTCAACATTCATTGGACCACATACATCCGTATGTATGATTTCCAACAAATCTGTTGCTCTCTCCATAGTCTTGGAGAGCGGTGTTCTAGTCATCTTGTCCATGAGGCACGGTTACATAAGTGCCAAGTGATTCATAATCAAGTGAGTCCAAAAGTCCATCGGTATGGAGTTTCTTCATGCGCTTTACACGATATGACCTAAGCGGCGATTGCCACAAATAAGTTGCACTATCATTATCAACTCTGCATTTTTGGTTTCAACATTATGAATATGTGTATCACTACTATCGAGATTCATCAAAATAGACCATTCCTCAAGGGTGCATGACCATAAAAGATATTACTCATATAAATAGAACAACCATTATTCTCTGATTTAAATGAATAACCGTCTCGCATCAAACAAGATCCAGATATAATGTTCATGCTCAACGCAGCACCAAATAACAATTATTTAGGTCTAAAACTAATCCGAAGGTAGATGTAGAGGTAGCGTGCCGACCGCGATCACATCGACTTTGGAACCATTTCCCAGCGCATCGTCACCTCGTCCTTTGCGAGTTAAGCAATCAGTAGTCCTGTTTGAGTTGCAAATATTAGCAGAGACCCGATATCAAATACCAGTGCTACTACGAGCTCTAGTAAGGTACACATCAATAACATGTATATCACATATACCTTTGTTCACCTTGCCATCCTTCTTATCCGCCAAATACTTGGGGCAGTTCCGCTTCGATGACGATCGCTTGCGGTAGAAGCACTTTCGATTTCAGGTTTAGGGCCGGACTTGGGTTTCTTCTCTGAGCAGCAACTTGCTTGCTTGTTCTTCTTGAAGTTCCTTCTTCTTCCCTTTGCCTTTCTTCTTGAAACTAGTGGTCTTATTGACCATCAACACTTGATGCTCCTTCTTGATTTCTACCTCCAGCCTTTAGCATTGCGAAGAGCTCGGTATAGTCTTTACTAACCCTTGCATATTATAGTTCATCACGAAGCCTTTGTAGCTTGGTGGCGGTGATTGAAGAATTACATCAATGACACAATCATCCGGAAGATTAACTCCCAATTGTGTCAAGTGATTGTAGTACCCGGACATTACGAGTATATGCTCACTAACGAACTATTCTCCTCCATCTTGCAGCTATAGAATTTATTGGAGACTTCATATCTCTCAATCCGGGCATTACATTTGGAATATCAATTTCAACTCTGGAACATCTCATATGCTCCATGACGTTCAAAACGTCGTTGAAGTCCCGGTTCTAAGCCGTAAAGCATGGCACAATGAACTATAGAGTAGTCATCGACTTTGCTCGCGGGACGTTCATAACGTCTGCGGTTGCATTAGCAAGAGGCACGGCACCTAGCGGTGCATCGGGGCGTAACTCTTACGTGCAGCAATGAGGATAATCCTCGAGTTACGGACCCGATCCGTGTAATTGCTACCATCATCTTTCAACTTTGCTTTCTCAAGGAATGCATTAAAATTCAACGGAACAACAGCACGAGCCATCTATCTACAATCAAACATAGACAAGCAAAATACTATCAGGTACTAAGTTCATGATAAATTTAAGTTCAATTAATCATATTACTTAAGAACTCCCACTTAGAAAAACATCTCTCTAGTCATCCAAGTGATCACGTGATCCAAATCAACTAAACCATAACCGACCATCACGTGAAATGGAGTAGTTTTCAATGGTGAACATCTTATGTTGATCATATCTACTATATGATTCACGCTCGACCTTTCGGTCTCCGTGTTCCGAGGCCATATCTGCATATGCTAGGCTCGTCAAGTATAACCCGAGTATTCTGCGTGTGCAAAACGGCTTGCACCCGTGTGTAGATGGACGTGAGCTTATCACACCCGATCATCACGTGGTGTGCAGGCACGACGAACTTTGGCAGCGGTGCATACTCGGGAGAACACTACTTGATAATTTAGTGAGAGATCATCTTATAATGCTACCGTCAATCAAAGCAGGATAAGATGCATAAAAGGATAAACATCACATGCAAATCAATATAAGTGATATGATATGGTCATCATCATCTTGTGCTTCATGATCTCCATCTTGCAGCACCACCATGATCACCATCGTCACCGGCGTGACACCTTGATCTTCATCGTAGCATCGTTGTCGTCTCGCCAATCTTATGCTTCTCGACTATCGCTACCGCTTAGTGATAAAGTAAAGCATTACGAAGCGATTGCATTGCATACAATAAAGTGACAACCATATGGCTCCAGCCGATTGCCGATAACCGGTTACAAAACATGATCATCTCATACAATAAAATATAGCATCACGTCTTGACCATATCACATCACAACATGCCTGCAAAAACAAGTTAGGCGTCCTCTACTTTGTTGTTGCAAATTTTACGTGGCTGCTACGGGCTTAAGCAAGAACCAGTCTCACCTCGCATCAAAACCACAGCGATACTTCGTCAAATAGACTCCGTTTAACCTTCTCAAGGACCGGGCGTAGCCATACTCGGTTCAACTAAAGTGAGAGAGACAGACACCCACCGGTCACCTTTAAGCAGCGAGTGCTCGTGGCGGTGAAACCAGTCTCGCGTAAGCGTCTGGCGTAATGTCGGTCAGGCCGCTTCATCTCACAATACCGCTGAACCAAAGTATGACATGCTGGTAGGTAGTATGACTTGTATCGCCCACAACTCACTTGTGTTCTACTCGTGCAAAACATCAAACCATAAAAACCTAGGCTCGGATGCCACTTGTTGGGGAACGTAGTAATTTAAAAATTTTCCTCGCACACGCAAGATCATGGTGATGAATAGCAGCGAGAGGGAGAGTGTTGTCTCGTACCCTCGTGAGACCCGAAGCGAAGCGATCACAACGTAGAGGAAGTAGTCGTCGTTCTCCTCGCGATCCGACCGATCCGGCGCCGTTACTCCGGCGCCCGAGTTCTTGACACACGTACAGCTCGATGGCGTCCCTCGTACTCGATCCAGCCGAGTGTCGAGGGAGAGTTTCGTCGACCTGACGGCGTGGTGACGATCTTGATGTTTCACGGCGCGAGGCTTCGCCTAAGCTTGCGACAGTATAACCGAGGTGGAATATGGTGGAGGGGGCACCGCACACGCTAAGGAACGATCTAAAGATCAAACTTGTGTGTTCTAGGGTGCCCCCTGCCCCGTATATAAAGGAGGGAGGGGGGCCGGCCGGCCTAGCTAGGGGCGGCGGGAGGAGTCCTACTCCCACCGGAGTAGGACTCCCCTTCCTAGTTGGAATAGGATTGGGGGAGGGGGAAGAGGAGGCGGCGCCCCCTCCTTGTCCTATTCGGACTGGGGGGAGGGCGCGCCACCTCTGGCGGCCCTCCTCTTCTCCCTCGAGGCCCACCGAGGCCCATTTACCCCGGGGTTCCGGTAACCTCCGGTACTCGGTAAATTCCTGTTTTACCGGAACCATTCGAACTCCAAACATAGGCTTCCAATATATCAATCTTTATGTCTCGACCATTTCGAGACTCCTCGTCATGTCCGTGATCACATCCGGGACTCGAACTTCTTGGTACATCAAAATACATAAACTCATAATAAGCATCGCCGAAACTTTAAGCGTGCACGGACCCTACGGTTCGAGAACAATGTAGACATGACCTAGAACTATTCACGGTCAATAACCAACAGCGGGACCTGGATGCCCATATTGGTTCCTACATATTCTCTGAAGATCTTTATCGGTCGGACCGCATAACAACATCGTTGTTCCCTTTGTCATCGGTATGTTACTTGCGAGATTCGATCGTCGGTATCAATACCTAGTTCAATCTCGTTACGGCAAGTCTCTTTACTCGTTCCGTAATACATCATCTCACAACTAACTCATTAGTTGTAGTGCTTGCAAGGCTTGATGATGTGCATTACCGAGAGGGCCGAGATACCTCTCCGACAATCGGAGTGACAAAACCTAATCTCGAAATCGCCAACCCAACATCGCCTTTGGAGACACCGTAGTACTCCTTTATAATCACCCGATTCGTTGTGACGTTTGGTAGCACCAAAGTGTTCCTCCGTAAGCAGGAGTTGCATAATCTCATAGTTACGGGAACATGTATAAGTCATGGATAAAAGCGGTAGCAACATACTAAGCGATCGTGTGCTAAGCTAAGGGAATGGGTCATGTCAATCGATCATTCTACTAATGATGTGACCTTGTTAATCAAATAACAACTCCTTGTTCATGGTTAGGAAACATAACCATCTTTGATTAACAAGCTAGTCTAGTAGAGGCATACTAGTGACATCTTGTTTGTCTATGCATTCACACATGTATCATGTTTCCGGTTAATACAATTCTAGCATGAATGATAAACATTTATCATGAAATAAGGAAATAAATAATAACTTTATTATTGCCTCTAGGGCATATTTCCTTCACCTCATCCCCTTTTAATAGTATTGGCTTTCCTATGGACTCAATGTGATCTTGGATCACTAAAATAAAAATGTAGAGTCTTGAGCTTGTTGCCAATGAATATCCTTTGCATTTTGAGGGGTCCACATCTCTAGTCCATGCCATGCCAATCATTGAACTTTTTGAAATGATTATCTTGAAAGATCATTAGTTCAATGAACTATATGTTGTTAAGAATTACCAAAACCACCCAGGGATTAGTTGCACTTTCAATCTCCCCCTTTTTGGTAATTGATGACAGCATATAGATCAAAGCTTCGACAAATGATAATAAGAATGAAGTACATTGTCGCTTTGAGAAGTATGTGATAAGCAAGAGCTCCCCTAAATTTGTGCATTGTTTAAAATTTGCTTTGGACTGCAAATGCACAATCTGTTAGGATCATGGGTTACTCTTCCATGTCACATACATCTTGGTGGAGCGCTCAAGAAGATAATAAATAAGAACAAGCACTCATCACCAAGGCAAAGTGAATGATCATACATGAGGTAGATAATGTCCTCATTCAAGCATAAGCATAAAGAGTGATATGATCAAGCACATGATCATACAAAGTATCTCACACACAGACATAATGTATCTCAACCAGGCAAGCAAAGCAAATAAGTAGCAAAAAGAGACAACTCTCTCTCTCTCTCCGAAGCCTATGATCTATACACTTTCTCCCCCTTGGCAACAAGTTACCAAAAAGCTCGAAAATGCATAGTGTTATGCGTCTCTCTAGGCTTGATCTTCAGGAGGTGGTGTTGAGATGACTCCAAGGACGAATGCTTCTGTAGATGTTGTTGGAGCTAGAGGGGTTGCCACTAGAGGGGTAATGGGAGCTGTGGGAGCTGTGGCTGCAGGTGCTGAAGTTGTAGCTCTTGTGTCTGTCACTGGCACTGCTGCAGATCTCTGTGCCCTAGGCACCCTATGGAACACCTGCGTAGTAGCTTTGCCCTTCCTCTCCTGAGCTTCTTCCTGGAGTTCTTCAACAACTGTCTGAATCTCAGTTACCTTTAAGTCTAGAATTTTATCTCAATTATCCTCTCCAAGCTCTCCTAGTTCTGAGTTAGGGTAGCTAGTCCTTTCTCAACCCTCAAGATTGACTGAATCAGAAACCCAAGTTCGTCTTGTTTGGACTTGAGAAAGACTTCTGAAGCCTCTGCCGCACTTGGCATCTTTGCTGCTTTTGCTGCCCTGGCCTTTTCCTTCTTCTCACGAGCTGCAACTAAAGATGGATCACTTGCATCCATGACAACTGTGTTGTCCTCAAATTCAGGCAGCAAAGAAAGATGTTCTTTGTCCAAAAGATACACTCCTTGCTTCATCTTGGAATTGATTAGCTCTTGGATCTGTGGAGCATATCCACAAGATCTCTTCTAGTTAGCTGCTGTCCTTTTGATTGTCTCTACAATCAGGCTCATGACCTTGAACTTTTGTGGCACAACATCAAACAACTGCAGCAAGTTGATGGAATGGCCTCTGATCATCCTGTGATCTCCAGATTTGGGCAACAAAGTGTGCCTCAAGATAGTGTTTATAGTGACCAAACCAGATAGCAGATAGTAGACTGATCCAAACTTGTGTGTTTCCAAGGCCTCATCTGGAATTTCCTTATACATATTGGCCATGGTGTTGTGATCCTTCTTCTTCTCAGCATTTACATCTATTTGATGTTCTTCTTCTTCAGGGGCATTTATGAGCCTAGCCCACTCATCAACAGTTGATTGGTGCCTCTGCCCTTCTGTCATCCACACAATTCTTCCATCTGGATGGAAGTGAGTTGTTGAGTAGAATTGCATCATGAGCTCATCATTCCATTTGGTGAGCTTCCGACCAACAAAGTCATCAACACCATTAGCTTTGAAGCTTTCATGCACACCTGGGAAATGATCAACATTTGCATCAATGAATTTCCAGTCCACCCATCTCATATCACTGACAATGGGCTTCTTGTCTAGCAACACTGTCTGATAGAAATCCTGTTGCTCTTTGGTGTGGAACATGTAGTCCACTGCAGTCTCCTCCTCACAGCATATGGATTAGCTTTTCTCCACTTGCTGAGACCAACATCCTTTCTTTCCTTCATCTTTTCAACCACTGGGTGACTGTCATTATGGTCTGGAATCTTGGGCTTGAGCGTCCTAAGCACTTGGGCTTCAGCTTCTTCAGCAACTTCAGGCACTGGGGCCTTGTTCTTCTCTGTTGCAGGTATGTTTCTAGTGCTTCTCTTAGGAGCTTGAGCTGGAGCTTTGGGGGCTGTCTTGGGCTTAGAAGGAGCTGCCCCAGAATTGATGGCATCCCCCATCAGCTTCTGTGCCTTTGCAGGAGGTGCTTGAGCAGCAACCTCTTCTTCCTCTTCCTCTTCACTTTCAGAATCCTTCCTCATAGATGGATTTCCAATCACTCTAGATGTTGTCTTTCTAACCCTCTTCTTCCCTTCTGCACCTGCTCTTGGCTCAAGTGAGAAGACCATAGTTTCCTGAGTCGAAGTTCTGGCCTTTGACATGGAACTCTCCTGGCAGGTGCCTTCTTGTGCATTCTAGGTTTTGTTACAACAGCAGTTCCATATTACTTTTCCAGCACGTTCTTCTTGGAGCTTACTTCATCCTCAGCGGCCACATAGTCCTCATCCTCTGAATCTAAGGTTCTATTTTTCCTTGTCCTTGTTGCTACCTTGGGCAAGTTACTTGGAGTGCTCCTGCTTCCATCATCAAAGCTGTTAGAGGGACTAGTGCCCTCACTCATGTGCACTTGCTCTTCTGATTTATTCTGGCTATCACCCTGGTCAGACATTCTGGCAAAGCAAACTAACAGCATACCATGTGAATGGATATAGATGAGGTAGAGTGGATGAGCATCACAAAGTGCAGAGTTTTGCAAAAAGAATGAGTCAAAAACTTAGTTTTAGTTTTCTCCAGGAAGCATTTCAGAGCTACCGATTTGTAAAACTCGGGGACACTGAAGCAATTTTGGAGTCTAAACATGTGGAATCAGTCAGACCGAGGCACAGTTCGGTGACTCCAAGTTTGCTAGGGTTTCACAGAGTCCTGGTATCGGTCACACTGATTTGCAATTTTCGGTCAGACCGAAAATCAGTGCTTTGGCCTAAGCCAAATCGATGGAACCGATTCCTACAACTCGATCGGTCCGAGATGAGTCCGGCGGAAACCTAACCCTAAATTTTCAAATCAAATCTAGTCCAATGGAGATTCTCTGTGGATGGATCAATCTCATACATGGAATAGAACATGGCATTGACCTTGTGCGTAGAATCAGAAGTAAACAGAGTGCACAAGGGGTCGAACTCATACCCTAGTTCGGTGATGAGTTCGCTATGGCGGCAACTGCGGAGAAGAAATCCATTGACGGCGACGGAGACCAGCGGCGGTAGATCACTGGCGACGAGGTGACGATTCAGAGACCTGAGAGGCAGAGCAGGACATGCACGGGGACGGGGTTTTGAAGTGATTTCCAAAATCTGGCCCATCAGTATTTATATCCTGACACTGTTGGTGTGACCGAGTGGAACAACTCGGTGGCACCGAGACACAGAATCGCAAGCGGTTACTGCAACTCGGTGAGACCGAAAGGTTCTAATCGGTTGCACTAAGATTGAAACTTGATCAATCCAGTGAACTCGGTGTGACCGAAATGGAGGAGTCGGTCAGACCGAAATACACAGTGAGGTTTTGGAAGTTTTAAGTCTGTGACGAAATGGGACTCCAAGTGCTCCTCACACAGAGGGTTTGAATTTGACTTAGATCAAACTTTGTGATGTAGCATGAATAGAATTTGAGAAGAGAAAAGCATAGATAGCTAGAGGGAGTTCTTAAGCATTCTTGTCCATCCATTTAGCAAAAAGAAGAAACTCCAAACAATCAAAGCAACAAATGGATGTCCTCGAATGAGAAAAGTATGCAACCGACATGCTCACACAATAAAATGGCAAATGAAATATGTGACAAAGCATGCACAATCACTCTAGCATCTATCAAGCAATTGGCGATGACTAGGTCATGTATATATGAGTATATTGACTTAGGAGTCAAATGAGAACATTTGATCATAGGTCATACTCATCGTTTAAGCACAAGTGGGGTTACCACTTTTACATAAAGCATTGTTGTGTTCACACCACTAGAGTTTCTTTAGCTCAATTCTTAGAGTAAAGCTCCCCCTAGATGTGATATCCCCCTTAAGAGGGATCAACTAATCTTGGGTTTTGTCGATGATGACTTCATGTAGATATCGAAGATGTGGATGCTCATTATTGATGTAGATCATTTGAAGCAATCCATTGGAGTGAGTTGCACTTTCAGTACCTACATGGGTTAGTCCCACAAGGAACAAACAAGGATATCCATAGACATAGAGTGAAGCACACACATGATAATGTCCATGAAAGCATTAGGTTACCTTGTCCCTTGTATTACCAACAAGAGGGTTTGTGACTCCTTGAACTAGTGCAAGATGTGGAAGTTGTTTGCACTTGTCCTTGCCAAGATAAATATGAGTGAAGTACGTTGGCGGAGTCACCCTCAAGAACTCTCTAGTTCTTCTTCTTCAGGATCCACATCATTTTAATGGGAACCCTTGGAGTTGTAGATGTACTTGATGAAGTCTTGGGAATCCACTTGACCAAGGCCTTCAGAGCATCTTCAAATGCATCAATCTCTTCTTGAAGCTTGTCCTTGCCTTTTAGCTTGTGGTCTTGTGGTGGAAGATCATCTTGAGCTTGTGTCCCCTTGAAGGAAGTAGGGTCATACTTCTCTTGTTGAAGAACAAACTTTGTCTTGGGGTATTGATCTTCTTCCCACTCAACTCCATTGGCATTGAACATTCGTTCAAAACCAACACCTTGATTCTTCCGATGCCTTCCTTGCTTGCGTACAATTTCCTCAAATTGCTTACGCCCGGCAAGGCTTTTGTAAACACCTTTCTCTATAATTCCCTTCAATAAGCTATTTTCTTGCTCAAGTGTAACTTGGCTAAGAGAATCATTAGTGGAATCAAGAGAACTACTCGAAGCAACAATATTGGATTTAGCATGATTATTGTTACTACTAGAATAAGAATCTTTCTTGTTCATGTTGCTAGATTTTACTTGTGGCATGTAACTAGACAAGAGTAAACACTTGGCAATGTAAGAAGAACTTTTCTTCCGAACATCATCATTGATGGCCTTTAAGAATTCATGCTCTTTCTCAAGATTGAGCTTTTCGAAGCGTAACTTCTGATGAGTTTTTAAAAGTTCTCGATAATTTTCTAAAGTAGTTTCATGAGCTAATACAAGAGTGTTTAGTTCTTTGGTTAGATGCTCAATATCCTTCTTATCATTGTCACTCGTTTTATCTTGATTAGCATGATTAATTGACGTTTCATCATAGTATTCATTACTAGAGTTGTCAACAAGTAAATCATCATCACCTAGCAAGTCATCTTCATCACTATTGAAATCAACATACTCGCGGTGTGTTACCTTTGGGCCTTTAGCCATGAAGCATCTCCAAATTCCTTCATTTGGTGAATCAAATATGTCATAGGAGTTGGTTGACACAAGTGTTAGACCGGCAACACCTTCATCTTGAGTATATTCGGAGTCGGAGTGATAACTTCTCTCGGAGTGGTAGTCAGAGTCGGAGCCAGATACCCATTCACCAACATGAGCTTGATGTCTTCGTTTTGTGTAGCTCCTTGATGACTTGTCCTTTCTTTCTGAATCCTTGCTTCTTCGAGAGGTTCTTCATTCATAGCGATCATCTCTACTCCTTCTCTCTCTTGGAGGTGATTCTTCCCTTTTGCTTCTTCCTTTATGTGAGTATTCTCTTCTTTTGTAGGGAGCCGTACACTCGTTGGAGTAGTGCCCGGGTCTTCCACAATTGTAGCAGTTTCGCTCTCGACTAGAAGATCTTTTGTCATTATAGGACCTTGACTTGGAACTTCTTTCCTTGCTTCTACTCTTGTAGAATTTGTTGAAGTTCTTCACCATTAAGCTTAGTTCTTCATTGAAGGCTTGTTTCTCATTTGATGATGTAGGAGCATCACATGAGGCTTTGTAAGCACCACTAGACTTGTTGTGAAGCTCTTCTTTGTCCTTGAGTGACATCTCATGAGCAACAATTCTTCCAATGACTTCGGTTGGCTTGAGATCTTTATAATTTGGCATCATTTGGATCAATGTGCACATGGTATCATATTTTCCATCCAGGGCTCTCAAGATCTTCTTGATGATGAGTTTGTCAGTCATCTCTTCACTTCCTAAGCCGGCAATCTCATTTGTGATGAGAGCAAGCCTAGAGTACATTTTGGTGACACCTTCACCATCCTTCATTTTGAACTTGTCAAGTTGACTTTGAAGCACATCCAACTTGGATTCCTTGACGGAGTCAGTACCTTCGTGCATATCAATCATAGTATCCCAAATTTCCTTTGCATTCTCAAGATGGCTGATTTTGTTGAGTTCTTCAGGGCACAATTCATTGAAGAGGATATCGCAAGCTTGAGCATTGTATTGCAACATCTTCAATTCTTCCGCGGTAGCTTCACGGTTTGGTTCTCTCCCATCAAAGAATTCACCTTGCAAGCCAATACACAAAATATCCCAAACGGTGGGGTTATGTCCAAGTATGCATTTTCATCTTATGTTTCCAACTAGCAAAATTAGTACCATCAAAGTAAGGACCCCTACGGTGGTAATTTCCCTCGCTAGACGCCATACTCTCCTAGGTTGTGAAACCAAGGCTATGATCACCAAAGCTATGGAAATAAAA
This sequence comes from Aegilops speltoides, assembly GCA_021437245.1. NCBI lineage: Eukaryota > Viridiplantae > Streptophyta > Magnoliopsida > Poales > Poaceae > Aegilops > Aegilops speltoides. The sequence continues at coordinate 235,662,814 of CM038141.1, forward strand.
GAAAATGGAGACCAAAGCTCTAATACCACTTGTAGGATCAAAAGTATATCTAGAGGGGGGATTAAACTACTTGACCAAATAAAAACTTAACCTTTTCCCAATTTTAGTTATTGGCAAATCTTAGCAACTTAGCACAAGTCAAGCAATCACAATACAATTCAAGCAAGCATGCAAAGAGTATATGAGCTTCGGAAAGTAAAGCATGCACCTTGCAAGAAAGTAAACGGGGGGAGTTTGGAGGGAGCAAACACAATGTTGACACGGAGATTTTTGGCGTGGTTCCGATAGGTGGTGCTATCGTACATCCACGTTGATGGAGACTTCAACCCACGGAGGGTAACAGTTGCGCGAGTCCACGGAGGGCTCCACCCACGAAGGGTCCACGAAGAAGCAACCTTGTCTACCCATCATGGCCATCGCCCATGAAGGACTTGCCTCACTAGGGTAGATCTTCACGAAGTAGGCGATCTCCTTGCCCTTACAAACTCCTTGGTTCAACTCCACAATCTTGACGGAGGATCCCAAGTGACACCTAACCAATCTAGGAGACACCACTCTCCAAAAGGTAATAGATGCCATGTTGTTGATGAACTCCTTGCTCTTGTGCTTCAAATGATAGTCTCCCCAACACTCAACTCTCTCTCATAGATTTGGCTATGGTGGAAAGATGATTTGAGTGGAAAACAACTTGGGGAAGGCTAGAGATCAAGATTCATATGGTAGGATTGGAATATCTTGGCCTCAACACATGAGTAGGTGGTTCTCTCTCAGAAAATGAGTAGTGGAAGTGTAGGTTTGTACTGATGGCTCTCTCCATGAATGAAGAGTGGGTGGAGGGGTATATATATCCTCCACACAAAATCTAACCGTTACACACAAATTCCCAAACTCGGTGGGACCAAATCAGCAAACTCAGTCAAACCGATCTAGGCAAAAAATGTGAACGTTAGGATTTTTGGTGGGACCGATATAGTAATCTCGGTGGGACCGATATGCTAGGGTTAGGGCATAACGTAATCTCGGTGTGACCGATTGCATAAACTCGGCGGGACCGATTTCAGCAATAGGTACACAGAGGGTTGGTCAGGCAAACTCGGTGGGACTGATTCGCTCACTTCGGTGGGACCAAAGTGTTACGAAAAGGAAACATGGAGTTTGCAATGCAGACTCGGTGGGACCGAGTTGCTCTTTTGGTGAGACCCGAAATGTTACAAAAAGGAAATAGAGAGTTTGCAATCCCATCTCAGTGAGACCAAGATCCCTATCGGTGAGACCGAAGTAACTAGGGTTTGTGGCAGTGGCTATGTCAAATGAAACTCGGTGGCACCGGATAGATCAAATCAGTACGAATTTGACTTTAGGTTTAGGACATATGTGGAAATGAGAAAGTGGTTGAGGGTTTTGGAGCATATCAACAAAACATTTTGAGCAAGTAACCCATTGAGCAACACCTCATCCCCTTTTAATAGTATTGGCTTTCCTATGGACTCAATGTGATCTTGGATCACTAAAATGAAAATGTAGTCTTGAGCTTGTTGCCAATGAATATCCTTTGCATTTTGAGGGGTCCACATCTCTAGTCCATGCCATGCCAATGATTGAACTTCTTGAAATGATTATCTTGAAAGATCATTAGTTCAATGAACTATATGTTGTTAAGAATTATCAAAACGACCAAGGGATTAGTTGCACTTTCACATGACGATATCCTGGCAATGATCATTATATAGGCATCACGTCCAAGATTAGTAGACCGACTCCTGCCTTCATCTACTACTATTACTCAACACATCGCCCACTATCCAGCATGCATCTAGTGTATTAAGTTCATGGAAAAAACGAAGTAATGCAATAAGAACGATGACATGATGTAGACAAGATCTATTTATATAGAAATAGACCCCATCTTGTTATTCGTAATAGCAACGATACATACGTGTCGGTTCCCCTTCAGTCACTGGGATCAAGCACCGTAAGATCAAACCCATTACAAAGTACCTCTTCCCATTGCAAGATAAATAGATCAAGTTGGACAAACAAAACCCAAATATCGGAGAAGAAATACGAGGCTATAAGCAATAATGCATATAAGAGATCAAAGAAGTCTCAAATAACTTTCATGGATAAAAACATAGATCTGATTATAACACTACAAAAAAATACACTTCTATGATGATACGTGTTTGTCACAGTAGGTCACGTTTTCTGTCATGCATGTACATCCATGACGATTTTATGACAGAATCAAGATAGTCATACCTGTGCTGTCGTAGAAGTGTTCCATGACATTACCAAAATTACCATCACAGAAGTGTCCACTTCCATGACGATAAATCGCGCGGCACATAAGTGCTTTCGTCAAGGGTGACCAACACGTGGCATCCACCATAACAGAATGCCGTTAAGCTATCGGGTCCGATTTTGGATCCGATAACCCGTTAACAGCCTGGACCAATGGGGATTTTCCATGTGTAAAATCATCATTGGTCGGAGGAAACACGTGTTGCCTCACCATTGGGACAGATGTCATCCACTCATTGGACAGGAGGCGCCTATGATAGGTCGACACGTGGCATGACCCAACAGTGGCCCATTCCGGTGAAAAAGGCCGACCCAGTAAAAATTAGCAGGCCGGCCCATATAAGGCCTACTTGTGTCAGGTCCATTTAAGCCCACAACCCATACGAGATGTGCCAATTCGGCCCATCAATGGCCCGTTAAAGATTTGACACCATTGCGGCCCATCATCAGTTTGAGCCCGTTAACAGTCCGCTATATATTTGGGCTCAATATCGGCCCGACGAGATTTCGGCCTATTAACGACCCATTCAAGGTATGGGCCAATTTTCAGGATGTACATCTTTCGGCCTTTTAGCGACCCATTTAAGTGTTGGGCTAATTTTCGGCCCGGTGTGTCTTTCAGATTGTTGACGAGCCATAAATCAGTTGGGCGATTTCATGTCGGACGTGAGTTTTGGCCTTTTAGCAAACCATTTAAGTGTTGGGCCAATTCCTGGCCCTGTGTGTCTTTCAGCCTGTTAACGGCCCATAAATGAGTTTGTCCATTTGTAGTCGGACCTGAGTTTTGGCCTTTTAACGGCCCATGCCCTTCATGGTCCAATACCAGCCTGGTTTCTCTTTCGGCCTGCTAAAGGCCCACAACCTGATTGGGCCATTTACAATCGACGACTTTCGGCCTCTTAGTGGCCCATGCTCTTCATGGTCGATACAAGCCCATTGTCTCTTCGGCTGCTAAAGGCCCACAAGATAGTTGGGCCATATGTAGCCCAAACTTAATAACGACTTTATTAACGGCCGTGAAATCAAATGGGCCCACCTATTGCCGCTTGATGTCGGCACATTAACGACCGGGAGGTAAGAGGGCCGACCATTAACTTTCGGCTGAGTAACGGCCCATTAACTTAATGGGCCCACTAAAGTTTGTACATGTCTTTAGGCCAAATTAGATAATTTGAGCCCATTACGACGACAGCATTATGCACAAGACCAAAACCGATCAAGCAAAGGTACGACATACGAGGAAAGCGTTGCACACCGGCATATATTACAGGAAATTACATCCACTGGGCAATCAAAGATTGATGCCAGTGCAAATAAATGAACAGAACCTAACGATCTACAACATCACAATCTGTAACCTGAGCACAGATGACACCCATAAGCATGTGGGCAAGTTCTTGCTGCTTTGTTGCACTGTCTCTGAAAACATTGATCAGTTGTTGTTGCGCACGAATCTACACCTCCGATTCCTCTACCATTTCCATCATTGCTTCAGCCATTAATTGGTTCACAAACATACATTTTTTTGTTGCATTCGAGACAGAGGATACTGAACAGATTTAGATGGCGATTTTGGCACGCTTGTATTATTGATAGTGGAGAGTGTCTCGACCACTGCATCATAACATAAATTAGGACGGGAACCAAATAGATTAAGCATGAGTTATTGTCATATTACCTGGCCTAGATTTATTGGAAAGAAACAATGGGGTTGCCTTGCTATTTTCAGAGTTTGTCTTCTTATCTTCAGCAGCCTGCACCAAATTAACACACTAGCATTGCAATCATTGGCCAAGTCAAATAATAGGAAAGAAACATTGACACAACGAATGTTTGGTCAACTAGCCTATACAAAATTAACACAATATGGCACATCTATCATCAGCCAGGTAAGGTAATATGAAAGCAACACTGACACAATGAATGAATGGGCAACCAGAGCAGCACTACGATTCAGTAATGTGCATGATATGAGATAGTACACTCATGCAGCTCAGTATGCAAAACTACCAGGAAATTTTCTTTACAAAAATCAACATTGGCGCCTTTAACATTTTGCTACAACTAATTTTAGATCAAATAAAGATTGGATTCACGCCGATTAACAAAATATACGCTGGTGTAAAAATATAGTGATATACAACAGGTACTTACATCAGCATTGGAGCATAGAGAATTCTCGCGAGATATTTTCCTCGAATACAATCCCAATGGAGGAAGTCTTCTATCATTTAACCTTATTTTCTAAAAGAGAGATGGGTAAGAAACATGTAGAAAATATGATCAACATGCTATAAAATTTCATGATGCAATGATACGCACACGCTTCTTAGAATGGAGTTGACATTCTTTTCTTTGGATCGAGCGGACTAGTTCTTTGGCCACCGCAATCTGCTTATTATCGATGGGAGTTGGGTTTCTCTGTCTTTGGAGCGAGATCTATAAAAGCTGGAATTGGTTTATTATCTCCTGGCGTTTGGATCTTTTGCAAAGACCTTGTTTGTAACCCTTCAGATTCTAACATAGTCGTCTTCCCCTTGCATGCCTTGTATAGAAGAATGGTGCTTCAATTATAAAACATGCTACAGTAGAGAGATAGAATAGGCACTGAAGAATAGAAAGGCATGACATGACATGTATTCCCTCCATCCGTAAATAAATGGATGGGTCCAGGCGTATTTCAGTTCTAGATACATCCACTTTTATCCATTTCTGTGACATGTAACCCGGACGGAGGGAGTACGGTGTAAGAGCTAGGGATACGACAGGACAACGTAGTAAAAAAACACTAGTTGAATGTAAAACTGTATGCTAGCGGGATACATACATAAAAAACTAAGGCAACATACACGTGTATGATTGGGAAACTAAGATGGCATTGCGACAGAGCACTAGAACAACACTTCAATGTAAAAAAACATGGTATGGTAGTCAGATGAAGTACATACTGATGAATAATAATGCACAAGATATTCAAAAGCATGATGTCCAAATTAAGCAGATGTCATTGCGATAGAGTAAAATGACAACACTTGAATTTGAAAACATGTTATCATGAATGGAATAGGTACTGAAAAACTGGAAGGCATGACATATTTACATACATGATCAACATGCTAAGCACATGGCATTGCAACAGAGTAGATACACTCCAGGACATTATATGCATGTTGTACCCATATCACGAGCCAAGTTAGATAAAGGACCTTGTGGGGGTGAAGAGGATTCATCATCTTTCTGCAAGTCTTCTAAAGAACTGCCTTTACATGTTCCATCATATTGGGTATCATTGACATCAAGTTTATTGGCCTTTACATTGCTCCGTGAGGTTCTTGTGGATATATCAGTGTGTGCAATTATATCTGACATGCATGGAAGACAACTAGTAGTTAGATTTATGTAATGAGTGCCTGTAGTAGATGACATAAATAGTAGGACTGGGGTTAACTAGCAGCAGCAGGTCTCAAAAACTAAAGGGAGAACACAAATGAAAGCTACAAAATATGTATCGTTTGTACTCGAGATTAACTAGATAGCACACAAAAGTATTAAAGAACAACATAGGTAATACTAGAAGTGGTATAATACTATAATCACCAGCCTGTGGGATAGCATTGGCTGATGGATGATAACTATGGAATAGCGTTACCTAAAGAACAAGTATCTTAGCCGAACTATGGAACAACGTTAACTCCTGAACAAGACCCGTGAGAGATCAGCATGAATATACAATGAAATGTGATAATCTATTTTCCATGCTTAGATGAATAACAAAGCCATAAATGTTGCACATAAGTAAGATGAGGGGAGTGAGCATCATGTGCTGACTTGTCGACAGCCCTGCAGTTGTTGTGGCTGTCCATGTCGGGCACACGCATTCGATGCAGGGAACTGTTGAGTGGGGACTATAGCTCCCTTCTGGTGTATGCTTCCCTTGTTGGAGCAGCTGCGGTGAGTTGGAAGATGGTGTGGCTGAAGATGCAGATAACCCATAATGTTAAGAATGACACATCTCTTTGATTTAAAGAAATACCCTAAGAGATCAACAACAAGGTACGAGAGTGGTCACACGTCTGTTGACTGAAGGCTAAATTGGGGTCACACGATTCTATTTTATTTTGGTACTGTCCGATCTACGCCGGATGGCTTGATGGCCATCTTACGCCTCCCAGCTGACACTGTTCGGAATCTTCCCTGAAGAGCCAGCGACAAACGGCAGAGCAGCCTGCCTCCGCCGTTCGTGGCCCCGACCAAAACCCCGCTCCCCGCCCCACCGCACTGCCGTGGTTGCGCCGCCCCCGGGCCAATCCACAAAGACTCGCCATCATCCAGATCCGGCGGCGGCAATACCTTCAACCCACACAACTCTAAGATAGCCATCTAAGCGCTGCTTCTGCGGCGAACTTGCGGCCCTGCACCCTTACGTTAGACACCAGCCAACCGGTAGCCTAGGAGCTCTGCTGCCTCAAGGGGTGCTGCTTCCCATTGGGAATCGATTGGCCCAGATTAAAAATTCAGACAACTGACGTCTAAATAAAGTGATTTGAGATGAGGGTGCGACCTATCTGACAGCATGGTGAAGTAGGCAGCTCCAGCTCCCGAGTCGGTGAGGCCGGCACGGTTGCGGTGGCGACCGGCGGCAGGGAAGCAGAGATGTCGCGACGGTCGATGGCTATGGGGAAGCAGCACCAGGACTCTGGACGGATCCGAAGTTGGAGCCACTCCGGCGCGATGAACAATGGCGGGGGTGAATCAGCTCCGGTATGGTTCATGCGGCCATTGTCGAGGCAGCTCCAGCAGCACGGAGTAAGAGGCACACGGCCCAGTGCACGACGGCAAATGGACAACGTCTCCGGCATTAGGGAGGAGGGTGGCTATGAAATTGGTGCGGTGGGGGGCGCCATGGAGGACGGGCTGAGGTTTCACAGCTCGGGAGAAGGGAGCTTCCGGGGAGAAGGTGATTTGGCGCCCATGAGGTATGAATGGGGAGGGAATTGGGAGGGGTGTGGAACCATGTCTTCTGAGACATTTGTTTGAATTGTGGGGGAGTTCTGAGTTCTACCCTTGCCTTTAGGCTTCTCGGCTTGGGTCTCATGTCTTGAGGGTCGGGGATAGTAGAGTAAGTTGCTTCTCCCCAAATAGTGGGCGGGAGCAATTTCAGGCGAGGAGGGCGTGTTTTGAAATATAGTGGGCGCGAGCGATTTCAGGCGAGGAGAGCGTGTTTTGAAATATTGGGCGCGAGCTATTTCGGGCGAGGAGAGCGTGTTTTGCCGACTATGGTTTATGAATTATTTGGCACATGTCATTTCGGCCGAGGAGAAGGCGCACTTGGATGAAGTTACGAACCTACCCTCGATGTACAATGGGCCAATTGATGCGTGTCCCACATAGGCCGTTAATTTCGCGTCTCCCATTTATTGCTCGGGCGAATTCCACCGAGCAGAGGGTGTTTAAGGGTTCGCTCAAATTTTGGAAGAACGAGCATCCACGTCTACCTTACCATGTCGCTTCGAATCAAATTTTGAAATATTAGCTTGCCACTTTTTTTAGATGGAGAGATGATGCTCGGGAGTAATGCGTTTTTACATGCTCGTTGCTAGCGATTTACTGTATGACAAATAGTTGACCCACTCAAAAACAGGAATCAAACGCAAAATGAAATATCTCGATTCAATGAAATAGCTCGTTCACCTGGTCAAAATAGTGAACTAAATCCAAAATTGAACACCTCAATCTCGTAGCATGTTGTACAATATTATAGTACTCCATGCATGTTGAAAGTCAAATTAATGAACTTGTTTGATATACGCATATATCCGTTCATGTGTGGATTGCAGACAACATGTTCTCCAATTTAAATATTTGAATGCAAGTTTATATCGAAACATGGTTTATATCAGTCTTTGATGCATAAAACGCGACCTCCCCTCTCCCGGACTCCTGCCCTCTCTCTCTCTCTCTCTCTCTCTCTCTCTCTCTCTCTCTCTCTCTCTCTCTCTCTCTCTCTCTCTCTCTCTCTCTCTCTCTCTCTCTCTCTCTCTCTCTCTCTCTCTCTCTCTCTCTCTCTCTAACAATCTTCAATTCTGTCGCATGCATCCAACACACAAACCTTGTTGGTCCCTCTCCCTTTCTCTCCATCGTTATCTCTCTCTTTGTGTGTGTGTGTGGGGGGGGGGTCGTTGTAGTTTGCATGCATATATATGCCATCTATAGGTCTCTCTCGCACACCATGTATGATTCTCTAGTCCAAGCTAGGTATCTTGGGTGCACTCATCGTACTCACACAAATTCCTTGGCTCGTTGCCCGTAACTCTCTCACGCACCACTTTGTTGTCTCGCAGCTCGTCCCTCTCTCTCTCTCTCTCTCTCTCTCTCAAACTCTCCATCTACTTGGTTCACACATACACATGCATATCTCACTCACACTCGATAGGCCCATCTAGAACTCTATCTCTCTCCCTCGTTCTCTCTCCATCTCACACGCACACACACACAATTTCATGCCTAGCTAGCCAAGTATGATAGTCTCTCACTCAATTGTAGGCACACGCAGTCCCCCCTATATGTATATGACTAGCTAATCTTAGTCTCCATCACAAACATGTGCATGGTCTATCTCGATTTCTCTCGGGGCATCTTTCTATCGCGCACGCACCTCCCTCGATCTCCCACCCATATAGTCCCCTCACAATCTTGAGGGTATCTCTCTATCACAAACACACCCTCTCTCCCTCCCCATGCGTCCATGTTCTCCATGTGTCCCTCTCGACCTTTGTTCCTTGTTGGCCAGACCTCTATTGGACATGTGCTAAACAATCACGCATAAGCTATCTTCGTGTATCTCATCGCCTCGCTTTTCTATCTCGGAGATGCATGCGTGATATGTTTGCATAATAAACAAAAAACACACACACTCTCTAATTTATCGTTTGTTGTCACTTTCTCTTTCACACACATACTCTTTTTGCACACTCACTCATTCCCCTTCACACACACTTGATCTCTCTCGACTTAGGCACTCTCTTCGGTCCATAGCATATAGATTTATTGAAAAGTCAAACATCACAAAGTTTGACCATGTACGTGGAGAAAAACAATTACATCTAGAACGACAAACATATACCATTAGATTCACCATGAGATGTAGTTTCGTATGATGTATCTTTGGTATTGTAGATATAAATAACATTTGCGTAAACCTGATCAAAGATTCAAAAGTTCGACTTCTAAAAAATTTACATGCACTGCATTATCGAGCGATGGAATATCTCTTTCCCCCTCTCAGATATCTGACACACCACTCAGCCTTATTGGGGCTCCCCTATCTCTCTCAAACTTTATATCTCCCTGGTTCACACATACACATGTCTTGCTCGCGCTATACATATAGACCCATCCAACACTCTCCGCCCTTGTTCTCTCTCTATGTGACACACACCCCCTAAGTACCATAATCCCTCACTCCATCATAGGTGCAAGCACCCCCCTAAGTATGATTATCGCTCACTAGCCATCAGGAACACACGTATTGTCTCCTTCCATCCATACGTCTATCTCGATATCTCTCGGGGTATCTTCTATCGCGCACATTATCAAACGGAGGGAGTAGCTCTTTCTATCTCTCTGCTATCTCTCACGGGCCTCCCCTCTCACTCGAACTCTCTATATCGACGGATTATATGCTCACTGTGTTAGCGTATAGCTCCGTATATTGTTTAGTTGACCGGTCAACCAGTCCACATGCTTCCTTGTCAGCTCGTGTTCTCTATCTTCGTGTGCTGGCCCATGTGGTAGTGGGTGAAAATAAGTAAACTAGAGGCCTATCTGACACGTGGTGAAGTAAACAAAGTTGAAACCACTCGGGGTAGCACCCCGCACGCTAGTAAATTGAGGGCACATTGAGGACACACTTCTTCCGCGTGAAGGACGCACTCGCACACAATTCACCACTGTGCGGCGGCATGCACAAAAGGACGCACTCGCGCAAACCCAGCACACAACACACACCAGCACACATGTACACCGGCGTCGCCGCCGGTTGAGATGGACGGCGAGGCAGCCAACAAGCGGAGGCGACTCGAGCCAAAATCTCATCCGGCGAGCCTGGACTTCATCAGCAGCCTCCCCGATGGCATGCTGCTCGTCATCATCGGCCTCCTCCCCACCAAATCTTCCGTGCGGACCGCCCTGCTCTCCCGGCGGTGCACCCCCTCTGGTGCTGCGTCCCCCTCAACCTCACCATCGACAGCTGCCTCTCCGACGGGGATTGCAAACGCATGGCCGCAGTCTCCAAGATCCTTTCATCGCACCCTGGGCCAGCCAGACGCCTTGACATCTGCATGTTCAGTACCAACTGCAAGGTCCAAGCCAAGTTCGACGAGTGGTTCTTATCCCCCTCCCTAGATCAGCTCAAGGAGCTCAACTTTTAAGCTGGACGATGTCGCTCTCTGCCGCCGTCTGCGCTCCGCCTCACGCCAACACTACGCCGCGCCAGCTTCAGCTCCTGCTATCTTCCCCAGATTAATGCCGCGCCGCCCTTCTTCTCCCTCAACTCAAGCAGCTCGACCTCTTCGACGTTGTCATCTCGAAGAAGGCTATGGAGCACCTGCTCCGCAGCTGTACCACACTCAAGTACCTTCGTCTTGAGCAGATCCACGGGTTCATTAGCCTCCACATCGCCTCGACGAATCTCAGATGGATTTATGTGTCTTGCTGGCCCGGCAACAAGACATCAATTGGGAAGTGATCACTCCAGCTGTTCCACGTTATGGTCATTGAGGATGCGCCTTTCCTTGAGAGATTGCTTGTATCGGATCTAGAAGGTCCAACAAAAATCAGGGTCATTGATGCACCGAAATTGACAGCGTTGGTGTACTCGTCTGCCAAATTCTCCGAACTCTTTATTGGATTCAGTGTCGTTCGGTACAACACTCATCTTCTTCTCCGTCTTCTTGAAATTCACATTTTTAAATTTCTTCTTGATGTATTTACGACCGTCTTCCAGAAAATGATTCCCACAAGCTTGACCCAGTCTATGCGCATAGTGAAGATCTTGGCAATAAATCTATCGGCCCCAATCTGGATCAAGTTGTTGGATTCCTTACATGCTTTCCGTGCACGGAGAAGCTACTCATTGAGGTGAAACTTCTTTCCTATTAGTAAACGGTAATCACAATGTAGCTCAATTTTTTTCGTAATTTTCCCAAATTACGATGACAAGTGTAGTGTTCAAAGCTGCATCTACGCACTGCACCGAAAGAAATGTTTTTAGTATTTTTTCTCACGTGATCACCTGCATCGTTTTGTTGTTGTACTACTATAGTAGCCTAGGCTAGTCATAGTGGAAAGTAACTTAGACTAGTAACTCTATGGTTACCCTAAGAGCAAGTACTACCTCCGTCTTGGTTACTCTTCCTATTTTGTAGTATCAAAATTTGACCATAGATTTAACTAACAAAATGTTAATGCATGTCACTAAGAACTATATCATTGGATTTGTATTTGAACATAATTTCAAATGGTATAATTTTTAGTGACATGCATTGGCATTTTCTTAGGTAAACCTATGGTCAGAATTTTATACTAAATACGAGGTAGTACAAAAGTGGGCTATAACGGCCCTCCACTATGTAGGCCAAAACACGTGCCAAATTCACTTGTGATGCATTTGGCATCGTTGCCCCTCCATTGCTCACCTGGTGCCCCAATCTGGATCACCTAATTTGCTCTAGTGCCAAATTAACTCACACAATGAAAAAACACTTGCGTGGGAGAGAGAGAGGAATGAGGCAATAAAAAACACTTGTTTGGGAGAGTGAGATGCTGGTGTAGTTGGTTTGATTGATTTGTTTATACATGTGGGTCTGTGTGCACAGTGGTGCCAACTCTCTCATATCGCGAGAGCGGTGCCAAAATCTTTTGATTTGACATCGATGCGTATTATGTGGCATACTTTTGAGAAATATGGCATCGGCCACATAGTGGAAGGAAACAAATGCCCAAGCTCTTCATGTGCTCCTAGGTAAATGAGAGGAAAGAGAGAGAGAGAGAGAGAGAGAGAGAGAGAGAGAGAGAGAGAGAGAGAGTGAAAAAACATCACTAGCCAGCCAACCCTATCGTATGAGCGAATGATATTGGTACCTCTTGATGACACAGCAATCTTATACAGCCAACTGCTCTAATATGTTCTCTTCTTTTGCAGATAAAAACGACCTGAAAGTGAAAAATGTGCTGCACTATAATAATCTCATCGAATGCCTTGATCTCCATCTTACAGAAATTGATTTGATCGACTACCGAGGCAGCACATCCGAGATTAAATTGGCGAGTTCTTTGTTACGGAGGCAAGTGTGCTCAAGGTAATGAGGTTTAGCATTCTCTGGCGCAACAATGAATGGCGTGCTGATCACCGCAAGCGTCCAAGCCTAAATGACAAAGTCTCCACAGAAGCTGAATTTGTTTTTGAAACATCAAGTGGCCAGAGACTTGAAAACTTATTTGCCCATTAGTGACTTGTCAGGGTGGTGGATTTTAGTTTGTACGATAATGCTGCATCCACCTAAAGTAACAAAATTTCTTACGTAAACTTCCTAGTAATTCCCTCTTCGTAGGTGCAGCATTACTCCTAACATTTGTAATATCAGTTTGAAACTTGTAATATTGCCATGTCCTATTCCTGTGTTTTCAAAATCCTGCAAATCAAACAGGTCCTGAGTTGGTGATGATGTTGTGCCTACCATCTTTCATCAATAGCTGCTGGATCTAGATCTCACGCATGCAAACCAAACTTCTCCAGTTTTGCAAAAAGATGCCCGCACTTGTTCCCTATTTACAAACAACTCCTTGTCTCTCACAATCAGCCTTATCTCCTCCCCACCACATCTAGAAGGCCATGAAAAAATCTGGCGCGATGGCCGCTGCCGGCGCCGTCCACCCCCAATCTTGGTGTTCCGTGCAATGCACGGGCATCTACGCACGGGAAATTATGTTGAACACGACTAGTTGTAAGCAGGCTAGCTCTACAGCCATGATGATAGTGACTGCAGACGGTGAGGCTGACTATGGCATGCCGAACACGACGCCTATACTCAGGTGTCATCTCCGGCGCAGGGTCTTGTCACTTCACTGTGAGGAGCAACACGTAATAATTTGACCAACGGGTAGTACAGTGCTACTACATTGGTATTACTACTACTGGTACTACTAGCACCACCATCTGAATTTAGTAGTACTACCACGTCCATCTGGATTTTAGTATTTGACTAACAATATCTAGTAATGCATGTCACAAAAAATGTACTACTCCCTCTATAAATAAATACACGGTGTATTGTTTATTCCTATCGGCGAGAGAACTTAATGTCTTTTTGCTAATTAATAGGATTACATGCAATGAACTAACCACTGCATGTCATGTTTGGTACTCTCAAGTCACTGAAAGCATGCACGGCCCACATCTCTCATTGGTTGATATGTCACAAAATAAGAAACGAGGAGGGAGTTAGTGTACCGTGCCTAAGTGTTTTGGGATTATTTGGTTTTTGTAAGCTGACTTACACAACATTTTTTGTTACATGCATTAACATTTTACTAGTTAAATCAAAGGTCAAAACTTGGCGCAAAATGCAAAGGGGACCAATAAACCAGTAAACATCAAACTTCTCTCATTTGGCCCCAACTAGAGGTCTGGTGAGATGACTATACTACACCGGCACGGAGGGGACGCAACTTCATTGACTTACTGCACCTGCCTTTGGGTGCATGGCATGTGGGCCCAACGGATGGTTGGCCCACCTGTCATGCAGCCAAAGGCAGGTGCAGTAGAGGGCCGAGGAGTAGATGGCCAACACGCACGTGAATTCAACGCAGTCTGCACTTCTCATATAAAGGCTCCCCGCCAGTCCAATCTAGTACGAAATCCTACGCACCTACACACGCTAACCAAGGGCAAGAGATCGCAAGATCACTTGATTAGAAGCTAAGCTAGACCCATGGAGGCGATGAGCGCGAGCATCAGCTGGCTGTGCCAGATGGTCCACGACGCTGGCCTATGGCCCGGCACCGAGGAACGTCTCCAGGTAGTGCTTGAGGCCGCCAGGGCGAGGGGCCGCTTGGACGACAGCTTTGTCTTCTTGTTCGACGAGGTCCTCGTCCACTTCCTTGACAAGTTCACCGTCGTCAAGAAGCTCACGGACGATCTTGATGTATACGCCACCAGCCCACGCGCCCAGGCTCTGCGATGCCCGCCACCCTCAACGGCCAGTATGGTGACAACCTCTTCGATGCACTGGTGGCCCTGCGACTGCCCGCCGTAGCACCGGAGAATGTACACCCCGAGATCGCGCTTGCCGCGCAGCGCCTGGCGCAGCAAGACACCATCGACATAATCACCCACGTCTACACGCATCGTCCACAAGGACTACTACATGCAAGAGGAGGACGATAGGACGCTGGCCTTCTTGGACCGCAGGGCAACCTTGGATGACATTGTTTGGAAGCACGTTGAGCTCGCCGCCAACGCCGCTGCTCCTCACACGTCGGTTGGTGACCCGGTGCACTAGGGCATGAGGATGTCATTGATGGATCCGTATGTATTTTATCTTTCCGTCAAATCCATGTAGTAGTATATGGTACTACTAGTAATTATCTTACCTTTCGCATCAACTTCATAATTTTCGTACATACTCCATGCATGAACCGCGCCAGAACCAAAGTTCTCATTACTCTAGGGAAAATCGTTATTTCTATCTATCGGTCGCGCCATGGAGAAGAACCAAATTTTAGAAGTTACAAGTTCAAAAGGAAAAGCCTACCGTGTTCGCATCACACCCCCACACGGTTGGTCCGGCATGCCGCTCAAGGGAATGCGTGCTGTGTTGCATTTTCACTTACAAGTGGGACCGCAGTTGAGCAAACCGACTATCGGCAAACCCCCATCCCGCTCACCGTGCGATGGCTGAGAAAACAGGAGGGAGAAGAGATGGCTGTAGCACGGACTCCAAGAAAATTGGTGTCGGATGGGACTCGTGTGGGTGGCATGTGCCGTACTGATAGACGTGAATGCTAGTTATGGCCCATGCCACCCCACTATATCGAGGTGCTGGTTATGTAGAACAAATTTCCTAGAGTTCGTGCTCAGCCCTCCTCCATCTCTCTTCTCAGCCAGCCAGCAGACGCGTGGAGCTCATCATCTGTTTGCTCATATGCGGTCCCGCATGTCAATGAAAATGCAAGAGGACCCAGTAAACCTGCACGTCTTTCACCTCGACATGCTGGTGATGAAAAACAATCCAATAAAGATCTTCGGTGGCCACTTTTGGAGTTACTCAAGAGTAGTAAGATTCTATTTACAGTTTAACCCAAGATGCACATACGTGGCTTCAACTGCCACTCCATTTTCTTGCATGACACGACCTGGATGCTGGATGTCCCATGTGTCAGCAAAAGGAGGAAGAACTTGACCAAATCTTTGGTTGTGCTCTCGGATTAGACCAGTTGTGCTAACTTAAAATTTTATTGTGTAGAATGGATGCAAGTTTTGGTATTGGGAAGAAGAGTACATCGATATATTGATAGAGCACAATTTAGTAGATGTTCTAGAACTTTTAGCTAGCATAGAGGCTAGAGATGAGACTAGTGCACTTGTTGATAGAATAGAGGCTAGACATGAGACTAGACGCGAGGAAGCAACGTCTACTTCTTTACACTCGAAGAAGAAAGAAGAACGCAAGATCGAGCCTCTGCAGATCAACAATGAATGCATCGAGAAGGCACTAATCCAACTTACAGGAGCAGTTATGGAAGTTGGATATCTTCTAAAATGTATTCTTGTGGTTCTTGTTCTCTTTGGTCTTGCTTTTCTAGGCAAATTTTGGTGATGTATTTCCATGTACCAAAAATCAATGATGAAAGAAAGATACGTGTTTGCAAAGAAAAATGTACGCAGCCAGGATGCGTCCGCGTGTTGGGCGCACGACCACTGCATCCGAGAAATGGCCCGGACACGACCCCATTGCCCTACCCAAATGGACAAAATCCGGGTAAAACGGGGGTCCGTTTGGGGTCGTGCGTTGGAGTTGGCCTTACAAGTGGGACCGCAGTTGAGGAAATCGACTATCGGCAAACCCCCACCTCGCCCACCGTGCGATGGCTAAGTTAGAGAAACAATGAGGTTGAAGAGATAGCTGTAGCAGGACTCCAAGAAATATGGTGTCAGATGGAAGTTGTGCTGGTGGCGTGTGCCATACTCCTGGACGTGAATGCTTGTTCTGGCCCATGCCACATACTACTATATAGTAGTAGTATCGAGGATTCAAGGTGTTGGTTACGTACAGCAAACACATTAACATATGGCCCACCTCACACTGTGGCCAAATTTCCTGGAGTCTGTGCTAGGTTAAAAAGTGTTCTTTGTGAGGGTGGGAATCTCACTGACATGTTGGAACGAGACCACATGTCAACAAAACATGGTGTGTAATTTCTCGTGCAAAATGCGATCTGGCCGCGTTGGCTCGAGGTGCTGCATTAGTTATCGACCTTTATTTTTTTTAACATTCAATCTGAGTGGATAGCTCCTGTGGTCATCACACGTGAGCGGATATATAGGTGGGCTAGGTGGGCAGGCGGCAACAATCTGAGTGCTAAAAGAGTTGATCCAATGCTTGGTTTTGTTTGGATTTTCCAACTATGACCATTGGATAGAGTGAATCAATGGCTTACATTCAAAGTTATTCTCATACTATAGAATGTATAGGAACGAGGAGAGATTTGGTTAATTTTATATCGCTGAATAATATAAAATATTATGAGTGCAGACGCTCCACCGCGAGGTTTGTTGCTCCTTCTTGGTCGTCGGGAATCTATGTTCTTCCACTCTTTTGTTTAAGACATGAGGTTTGTTCATCCTTTTGCCAACACGCGGGACATCTATATGCCTCCATTTTTAAAATCATACTATATGCCTCCATGACACACGGAACATCTAGCATCAAGGTGGCATGTCATGCAAGAAAATGGAGATATGTAGTGCGTAAGTGAGTCGTGCACTTCGATGGCACCTAGTACTATGCAATATTTTTTCTCCTAGATGGCACGTGAATAGTGCACGTACTCAATGACAGAGCACGGGATGGTAGCCATGGACATGGTTGGCCCTTTTTGAAGAGAGTACTAATAAATAACTTTGATGTGTCCCGTCAACTCGGCGAGAAGCTTGCTTACTACGCCTTCTCCCTCGCCAACACGTGCGCGGTGGCTCGCAGCAGGAGGAGAAACTTTTGCTTACAAGCGGTGGACGTGCAGCAGTTCATTTGGTGTCAGATTGCCAGAAGTACTACTATAGTACCATCATTATTGTTCGACTTCCAGAAGAGGAGAAGAGCCAAGCGCAAGGTCACCTACTAACCTAGTACAGTACTACTATAGCCAAAGTTGGTCCACCTTTTTAGAGCATGGTTAATTAATATAGGCGGCTCTTGCAGCGACACATCATTTAGAGCAAGTACTCTCTTCGTAGGAACAAAGCCAGTGAAACAAAAGTTGGAGTGGATGCTAGATTGCCAATTAAAACATGATTACATAGGAAAAAAATCCTATAGCATTCTATCCTATGAATCAAATGACCAATGTAGGAAAATTATGAGGGGGGGGGGCTCTCCAACAGTGTTCCTCGGCTCGCACCTAGCATCACGGTGGTCGAACTTGGAGTCATTCATCTGGTACACAAGGCATCTCAGATCAGGACACAAGGTGACGCGACCTCTCACTTCGTCCGCCATTTGAAGCGGCGTGCCGGTGGAGGGCTAGCATACTCCAATATTAGGTTGGCTCTATGTGATGTGGCAACTTCATATACTAACTGGATGCTGGCTTGTTGACACCAGATTTTGGCACAGTCAAGAACTTATTTAAAATGACCTCAAATGGAGAAGTGTTCTACATGAAAAAGCTTCGTATTGTCGATACGAACATCTTTGAAGTTTGGGCCATCGCCATCCGATCTCATCTCGAAGGCCGAAGTTGTGTTCTAAATACTAAGATTTTGTATTCAGAATATTATTCGGCACATTACGCCCCCAAGACTGCCCCGTATGGAAAAATGATCTACATGGATTGTCTTCGTCTCGTCGAAACGATCGATTTTGATATAAAAATCGTTCCAATCTGAGTTCGTATACAAAAGTTAGAGCCATCCGAATACAACACTATTACGAGCCAAAAGTGGCGCGCCCCACCAGACACCCTGTCTGATGGGTAGCGCGAATAACAGCCTGTGTTGCACGAGTGATTTGACCCTCAAGATGAACTCTAATCAAAAAACGTTCAACATAAAAGTTGTTCATCTCGTCGAAACAGTCAGGATTGCTTTGGGGCTCCTTTCCGTCCGAGGTCGTTTACCACCACAAAAGTTACCCGCAAGGTGCAGCCAGTTTAAACCGAACAGTTTTGGAAAGTTCGGACAAAACCAATCTGAATTTGACTAGGGTTTTGGACGTGAATCCAAGCCTTTTCCTTGCACGGGAAGTCCAGCCGCCTCTTATATACCTGAGGAGTGATGGCCGATTGAACAACACACAATCGATCAATCAATCTACCACTTTTTATCTTTTATCTTTTCTCCTTAACCCCAGTTCTTCTTCTTCCTCGTTCTTCGTTTGTTCTTCTTCATTGCAGGGCGGCAAACCTCGAGGCCCTAGGGGCGATCAGGTCGACCTAGGGCAGCCCATAGCCGCCCTGCATCAGACGGGTCCCTCCCGGGCGTGTGGGGTTTCGGGTCCCAAAAGCGCCGGCTTGCTGTCTTGCATATCGCGCTGGAAGTCAGCCTCCCGCTGTGTGAGTTGCGGAGCATCTCCCTCGGCGCCGTGGGTACACATTGACGTGCTCGTGTGACACGTTCGAGCGTCAACACACTTTTTGGCGACTCCGCTGGGGACGAAGCTTTGAACGGTCTCCAGCCCGTTCTTGCTACGAAGAGATCTTCATCAAGTTGCTGCAATCTACAAAGGTAATATGAATACCCAATTCCCCTTTGTAGTTGCAAATAATCCATATGTTGTTGCTGGATCACCTATTGAGCATAATGTATCGGCTAGCCCTAGTTTTATCAATCATGCATCTAATTATGTGCAAGGGCCGATGCAAAACAATCTTCATGTTTCAAATTCTTATAAATTTAGCAACATGCAACATATGTATCCCAACTCCCATGCATCGGCAATCCCACAAATTCATATGCCGATGAGCAACATGATGAGTTCGATTAATCAATTTGAAACACCCCAAGTTAGAATTTCCAATGCCATACAGGAAAGTGTCTCACCCTTTTGTTCATCGGCAGCTAATGTGCAATATAGTAATCCAACCATGCCGATGAATGAGAGAATTGGCCATGCTACTAATGGCTATTTGGCCAGTTACTCTCAACCGTCATATGCTATACCTCATGTTAGTAATTCTTCGGCACCATACACAACTGTAGATGCTCATAATTCGGTTTCACACCTTCCTGGTTATAGACGAATGAATGTAAATTTTACAGGAGCGCTTGTGCCCAACATTGTAGAAGATGAGGTAGTGGTGGCTGCATTGAAGAGTTTAGCCCAAAATAAGAGAATTAGTGCTCTTTGCCTTGAACAACATGAAAAGGGCTATTTCACGATTATGCATAATAAAAGCTAGAGTTTTGCAAGAAGATGAATCTTTGCCAATTGATAAAATTGGCGAGCAAAAGTATGGTCTTACAACACTGCATATGCCTTCACCTAGTACTACATCATATTATACACCCCCTACACAATTGCAAAATTTTGGCAACACCCGTGTGTCATTGCTGAAAAAATCTAAAAACATTGGGGGGCAATCATATCCGGAGTGGGCTGAAATTGAGAAAAAGCTTAAAGCTAATTTTGCCACTCGCCGTCAGAAACAAATAGAAAAAGAATTGGCTCAGATAAAAGAAGCATTGCCAATTGGTACTATTAATGAAAAGAAGGATGATTTGGAACATGAAAGTGCTTCGGTTGAAAAAGCCGAATCAAGTAATATATATTCTGAATCCATCAAATCCAACGAGGCAAGCATTATTGAGGAAGGGCATGGCAAGCATAGGAAAACAACGGTGCTTGATTTTTCTGAAGTTAATGGAACCTACTTCCTGCCCTATGAGTTTCATGCCGTAGAAATTGACAAGCTTCAAGGACAAGAACAAGTAGCCGAACAAAGTTCAGCCGACAAAATTCTTCAAAGCAATGATGCACGGATTCAAGAAAAACATGATGACAAGGTGTTGGGGAGCCATCCAAAGACGGAGCAAGATGTTCCTCAAATGGCACCACTATCATGCTCTCCCAACATATTTGAAGAGGTATGCATAGCGAGTAATTTACCTATTTTCAGATTTGGTCGCAACTTCATTATTGATGCATCTATAAGAAATATTCTCATAAGTAATTTTGAAAGACCAATGAGGAAGGGTAATTTACTTGTTAGCAGTAAAATTGTTATGGAACATATCGGTCAACCCATTGCACCATTTATAAAGACCGATAATGACTTATTGTTACAGCCAAAGCTTTTCCCGTTGCTTTCTCTAAAGTTCATATCTAGTTGGGTAGCTTTGCTTATTTCTTACTTGGCTTACACTTGGTCTCAACTAAGACATGTATGTTCTAAATATCTTCGTTTCAGAAATTTAAAGCCAAGGTTAAATTCTATTGAGAAAACCGATGCTAATATAATATCATATCCAAAGACATCGGAGATAGAGTGGAAAACACAATGCATAGCCGAATGGGGAGATTCCAAATCTGAACCATTCGTTTGCTTATCTCCAAAGCCGTTCAAACAGCAAGATCGGCTAGGAAACAAGAAGTATTCTTTCAATTCAAGCATGTCTGATAAAATATTTGATTTGTTGCTGAAAAATAATTACATTACAATTCTTCATCACCATGTTAAGCCATCAATCCAAGGACGAATGTATTGTAAGTTGCATGATTCGTCCAAGCATAATTTTGAGGATTGCAACATGTTTCGTCAAATAGTTAAATCGGCCATTGAAAAAGGACGATTGAAGTTTGTTGAAACACCAAGATATGACCAGTCTATTCCGATTGGTCCCGATGGCAAAAAGTTTTTACGTCGGCTGCTTCAAGCCGATCCATTTAAAAAGAATGTAAAAGCTGCAGGTGATGGGATCAAGCTTTCAAGTAAAGAAGTTGTTGAAGAGCATAACGAGCATAATCTTGAGGCGGAGTTCCATCGAAGCTACAATGGAGCGCCAAGGACTGGGGCAGCAAGCAAATCTAATGATCGATGAAAGCAAACCAAAAGAAAACAAAGGCCGGAATAAGCGCAAGTGTAAGAGATCAAAAATCACCTTTGCTGAACTATTGGATAAATATCAGAAGAAGAGTGAAGAGAAGAATGCTTATCGGCCAAATCATGCAAAGAAACCAAGATCACCCCCAAGGCGCAAATATGAGGATCGGTATTGGCAAAGTGATAATTTTAATGCAACATATTCATATCCTTATTTTGGGTCGCCGATGCCAATGCCGTGGATACCTCCCTATGCTCATATAGATGCATATTCATCATGGGACAGGTATGATACAAGGGTACATTCTCCATCTTATTCTAGACCATCTCACCAATACTATGCAGCTCCAAGGAGATCAACATTTAAACAATCACGCGTCAAAGACCGTTTCAATCATAAGGAATCGGTCCAGAGCTCAAGAAAGAAGAAAGAGGTGGTAAAGCAAGTTTACCGCGTGAAAAGAGATGGTCGTAAGTGTGCTGCTTCAGATTTGATCTCAAATAACAAAGAGCCAATTAAAGTGTTGACATTGGCTACAAAAGGCAAAGAAGTGAAGCAATCAACTGATAAAAATCAGAGTGCCAAATCTGAAGAAAAGAAGTTGAGGGTGCACAAGGCGCAAAAAGAGTTGCCATTGGTTCAAACAAAATCACAGCCGAGATGCCCACTCGGTTTATCATATTGGCAAAAGAAAAAATTACAAAATCTTAGTGCACAAGAGCTGAAAAAGAAGAACATGGCATGGGTTCCCAAGAAGATCAATCAACACAAAAATGATGTGCATGCTTCTGTTGCAACAAGTACAATAAAAGTGAAGAAGGAAAATAATGAAAGCAACAAACAATTAAGCCGAAGGTGCGCATCACAACATCAAAATCTTCGGTTAGCACATCATCCATTTTCTTCAACCATGTCGTTGATGCCTTTGCCATGGAATTCATCCCTAGGTATGATCAATTACCCTCCATTGATTTATTTTGATCCATGGATGCAACATAATTTTCTATATCATGAGAGAGTATTACCAAATTACCATACATTTGGTTAGTTACATTGTTGCTAATACAAAGGGGCCGAAATATTTTATTCCTATTTTATTTGTTTATTTCGGCTATACATACTTTGGTGGGTGAATTCTACATGGACCTCATGTTAATGGCTGATATTTATCTATTGCCCTAAGAATATGTCAAAGCATGGCCGGTGTAGCATCCTAACATCGTCATTAGTTCAATTGGAGACCAAAACAAGCCTTATGCCACTTAAAATATTTTTACACAATAATCAAAGCCGAATATGAAATTTATTCGGTTTGGAGCTTTTGGTTGCTATAGGTGCTATACAGATTGAGGCTTTTAGTGATTTGTTATAAGTAGTGTAACAAATATCCAAGGGTTATCAATGTTTTGATGAGTCACTTATAATTTATCTTAAGGTATGTCTAGATGCAAAATTACCTTGGGTTGCTATAAAATTGTTCATATTTCTAGACATGACAATTTGAAAGAGTTGGCACAACAAGCATCCGGCTACTATGTTAATCATGGTTTGTTGCATTTCTATCAATAGCCGATGCTTAGTCTCGTCAGAATAGGTAAGGCCAAACCGAAGTCCACCGCTTCGGCCACTAATGAATTTTTCTTATACAGGCGAAAATAAGGATTGGAGAAAGTTTATTATTGATTATCAGCAAAATCCTAGCAAAAGGGTGAATAATATGGTTCCGAGGATGACCTTGAGATACATATCTATGGGACTTTATCATCGGATTGTTAAGGAAGTTGAGAAAGTTTCACCCAAGCTTGCGTCAAAATATTCACACAAGCAATGGCCGATATAAACTTATCGTCCTAAGAATATGCCAAAATGGCCAATGGAGTGTTGACATCGTCCTTAGAGCAAGCTATGTGCAAGTTATTTTTCGGCACACAAGCTTTGCCGAAAAACGCATGTGTTGACACCAGATTTTGGCACAGTCAAGAACTTATTTAAAATGGCCTCAAATGGAGAAGTGTTCTACATGAAAAAGTTTCGTATTGTCGATACGAATATCTTTGAAGTTTGGGCCATCGCTATCTGATCTCATCTCGAAGGCCGAAGTTGTGTTCTAAATACTGAGATTTTGTATTCAGAACACTATTCGGCACATTACGCCCCCAAGACTGCCTCGTATGAAAAAATGATCTACATGGATTGTCTTCGTCTCGTCGAAATGATTGATTTTGATATAAGAATCGTTCCAATCCGAGTCCGTATGCAAAAGTTAGAGCCATCCGAATACAGCACTATCACGAGCCAAAAGTGGCGCGCCCCACCAGACACCCTGTCTGATGGGTAGCGCGAATAACAGCCTGTGTTGCACGAGTGATTTGACCCTCAAGATGAACTCTAATAAAAAAACGTTCAACATAAAAGTTGTTCGTATCGTCGAAACGGTCAAGATTGCTTTTGGGCTCGTTTCAATCCAAGGTCGTTTACCACCACAAAAGTTACCCGCAAGGTGCAGCCAGTTTAAACCGAACAATTTTGGAAATTCGGACAAAACCAATCCGAATTTGACTAGGGTTTTGGACGTGAATCCAAGCCTTTTCCTTGCACGGGAAGTCTAGCCGCCTCTTATATACCTGAGGGGTGATGGCCGATTGAACAACACACAATCGATCAATCAATCTACCACTTTTTATCTTTTATCTTTTCTCCTTAACCCTAGTTCTTCTTCTTCCTCGTTCTTCGTTCGTTCTTCTTCATTGCAGGGCGGCGAACCTCGAGGCCCTAGGGGCGATCAAGTCGACCTAGGGCAGCCCATAACCGCCTTGCATCCAGACGGGTCCCTCCCGGGCGTGTGGGTTTCGAGTCCCAAAAGCGCCCGGCTTGTTGTCTTGCGTGTCGCTACCGAAGTCGGCCTCCCGCGGTGTGAGTTGCGGATCATCTCCCTCGGTGCCGCGGGTACACATCGACGTGTTCGTGTGACGCGTTCCAGCGTCAACATGGCTATACTACTATGGTACTCACATTCCAAGAAGTGACTCGAAAACCATTCATAAATTGAGTCTATGACATGCATTTGCAAATGTACCATTCATTACATACAACAAGTCATCAACACACAACGACAACGAGGATACATGTTGGATTATAGATTATTTCCAACAAAACATTCTAGTAAATACTAAAGTTTTCATCACACAACAAATAACAAGCAATGAAATTAAGTTCAACTCAACCAATCCTCGGCGTTGGAAACGCTTGCTTTGAACCAGAAGTGATTCTCTGGGAAGGGCCATCTACTGTCAATCTCGAGACTAACGCAGGACTGATCATCCAGGCTGAAGTAGCCTACTATATCACGACCAGGGTGGGGAACCACCGAAATGTCCGAGGTATAGATACAGTTACTTCTCATAAATTGTATTAATGTTGTGTCAACAATAGTTGGATCGCCTTTCTTCATCACTGGATAATTTTGTCCAAGGAAGAGCAAGTTTTCTCCAAGACTATCAATACTGTACCAGGGAGAAGGTGTTGGCGCTAGCACACTAGTATCCATCCCTAATACCATGCAACGGGTGTTGGAATAGGTCCGGAGAGTGTGACCATGGGAGACAACACCTGCTTCCTTAGTAGTAACATCAGCAGTGGGCTGTATACAGACAAGAAGGGGTGATCCATCGGAATAAGTTGCCAGGCGCCACTGAGTATATGGGCCCTGCTCGTCCTCATGCTCGTGATCATCACCATCGTCATCTCCCCCTTGGTTATAATTTTTTTCAAGTATAGGTGGTGGAATGTTCATAGGACCTTGGAAACACTAGAAGAAGGTTAATTAGTAAAGGGAAACTTGCTAACCCGCATGCATGTGGATGCAACAATTATAATTATGGTGGAAGACAAACATAATGAAACTACGAGGATCCCATGCAAAAGCTGTGCCATGAGTGGTGGCAGCAAACACAAGATCCTCGTATTCAATTGCATCACAGTACTCATCTCTGTATAGAAACTGATTTTTGAGCAATATCTATCCAGTCAAACCACGAAGGACGGCAACAAGCTTGTCAAAGATAGCAACAACTACATAGTTCTTGTAATGCCAAGAGCGGTTGGGAACTCGACAAATTGCTATCTTTCACAACTATCGAAGAAGACAGTCACCATGATCGTATTTGAACATGCGTAGAACACTGATGTGCTCAACCTCTGGGCAGTCTAAGATTTTTGGAAGTGGAACCCGGTGACGAGTGTACACATTCACAAGTTCCCACTCACAGTTGTACCCAATATAAACAACTCAATCTCCATTTGCGCCTGCCCAAGCCTTGCCCTCAAGCGATGGCATCTTAACATCATACGTATCATTATCAAGCGGCATCAACTTGCACAAGGCGAGGCTTTGCTCGTCCCCGCGCCAGTTAGCAGGGTCACGGTGAAGAAGATAGAGGAGATCAAACCGCTCCTGGACCCTTGGGTTCCTTGTAATGATGTTATTAGTTGAGTAGAGAATGGTCTTGAAAGAACCTGCCATGCTAGCCGAGGTGATGGCGTCGCACCGATCAATGAGTTCCTCCACCACGTCATCTTTCAGATCGGAGCAAGAATAACGGGGTCGTTTCTGGCTTGTTCCCTCCATGGAGAAGACGATCGAACAATGGTAGAAGGAAGGGTGAAGGCAAATGGAGGAGGGAGGAAGAGTGTGCGACAACAGTTCCAAATCGAGAGGGGAAGGCGAAGAGGCGGTGGACGGTTGCCACGGTACACGAAGAGGTGCGTCGAACTACATAGACGTCAGTTCGGAAATTGTACAAAAGGACTCACCGCCGTCTCACTGACATGTCGGAACGGGGCCACATGTCAACGAAACATGGTGTGTCATTTCTCGTGCAAAATGCGATCTGGCTGCGTTGGCCCAAAGTGCCGCATTATTTCTTGACTTTATTTTTTTAGTGGCGTGCCGTTCAGTTTTGAAGCATGACCAACTGGTACTGTATGCAGAGAAAATATAAACTACTCTACCACTACTCCACCTCTAATACTAGTAGTATAAAAAGATATATAGGCTGGAGCTTGAGTGCTTTCTTGCTAAGGGATGCCCACTTTCTTCTCACACTATCACCCTCTCTCCAGATCTAAAAAAGATGGCCTCTCTCTCCCTCCTCACCGGTGGTCATAGATCTACCGGGGAACAAAAGGACGTGCAGCGTTGACGCACTTGTCGTCGGCGAGCGAGGTCACGCACTGACGACAAGGCCGTCCTCTCAGACCTAGCGCCCGCGCGGGATGGCCTCCGTCCCCAAGCTCGCTGCCGTAGTGTGCGCGGAGGACGACGACCACGAGCGAAGCCACTTCCCACCGACCCTCAGGTATGCTACCTCTTTTGGAACCATACCCTTGTTCTATTGCCCCATCTGCCACGTCGCTGCATGTGGATCTTTTTCCACTTCACCATCTTCCCAATTTGCTATCCTCTGCTCTGCTGGTCACGAAGACGAAAACCTTAATTTGCACTATTAAAGGAAACCCTACTTCATGCAGACTAATCCATGTCTGGGTTGAATAAGGAAAGGAAGGGAGATTGTACTGTCCAAGAGAGTAGGCATCAAACCCACATCTAGGTTGAAAAGGGGAAAATCAGTAGCTAAGGAACGAGTCTCGTGTCTCTTGGTTGAAGAAGGGTAGAAAGGCATGACAACGCAATAGAGAATGACCAGGTCAATCGGTTTGTTGTCCTCACATAGGAAAAAGGTGGCTAAAGAGAACAAAAATGGGACGTAATCCACATATGCTGCCTGGATATTTGTTGCTCTAGGCAACCCTACCTCCCTCACCACTCTATGCGTCTGTGGAGGTACATCGTACTGGTGCGCCCACTGTCCGAATAGGCCTCCCATGCTCTTAGTGCCACTTTTTTGCTGTTAGTATAACGCCGACAGTCAAGTCAAGCAATGCTACTGCTAAAGTGATGCCACATTTAACTAATGCCGCACTCAGTCTAATGCCACCGATAAATTTAAGCAATGCCATTTAATGTCACTGGATTATTTCAGGGTTAGCTATTGATTGTTGATGTATTAAAGATTTTTAGCTAAGGCATTCTAATGTTGTTGCATAGCCAGTATACCAATGATGAATCTTGTTACTAGCTTCAGATTTTTGCACTGTTAATGCTTAGAGATTACATACCTCACTTTCATGAGATAAGTCAATTTTTTTTGTATAGTGTCAAGAGGAAAGGTCAAGAGTGGGCACCTCCTCCTCCGGCTGTTCTCTTGATTCATTCGATCAAGTTTTTATGTTTAACCGATTATCAAGATTGGGATAGCAATTTTTAGGTCCCTCGAGTTCGAAATGATATTTACCTTGAAGGTACATGGTTTGCAATTTTTTTATACTGTCATTAGTTAATAATGCTAGTTACCTTCAGACCTTTGTATTTGGTTTAATGCTCATGCACAACTAGTATACCAATGCTGAAACTTGTTACCTTTACATTTTGTATTGTTAATTCTTATAGAAATCTTCTAGTGCTAGAGTTTATTGAAATCTGTTCAGTAAAACCATTGTACTGTACCCTGTAATAAAATAACTACTTTACTGTTGCACTAGTCACTGGATTAGTGTATATTTGTACGATTCGAATGCTGTTGCATTAGCGTATGGACATAAATAAAGTGTGGCAAGCTTTCCCAGACATGTGCTCAAGAAAACTACTACCTGTTTTTCTAAATACTAGACGTTTGGGTACTTCAAATTGAACTGCAAAAACATCTTATATTAAGGAACAGAGGTGTAGAGTTCACTCAAATTATCCCGGTAAAGCTAGTGACACCTTTGTTAAAATTAATGTTCATTATGTTATCGGAGGAGGTCTGTATGTTTGTCTCTAATGCCTGTCGACTACATACCTGACATCATGATGTAATGTTAAGTCATTTCCTTTTGTACAGTGTCACTGAATTGTCAAGGCGGTGATGGCATTTTATTTTAGCCGAACTACACAAAATATGCTTAAAAGAAGAGGAAAGGTCAGGAATCGATCATTTTTTTCAGAAAGAACTATATATGCCTTCCTGACATCAGTCGTTGTTGCCTTATTTATTCCGTCAAACAGGTGGTTAGAAACAGTCTTGCTACCTTTTCCCATTAAGAAATTGGAATGCTTATATTGTTGAGTCTATGCTTCAACTAGTGCCTCTTTTATAGTAATCACACTTTCAATATCTATGCAAACAGGGATGCTCGATTCTAGTGGAACTGCACAAAAAGTCCAAATGGTTCAACATTAGGAGCATGTTTTCTTCCAAACCTTTATATCCAATTGGTGGCACTATGAGCTGTTCATTACGAAGGTACATGGTTTGCTACTATCTTGCTACTCTTTTTGTACTGTCATTAGATAGTAATACTAGTGGTTTGCATGTGAATTTATTAGCAGGGTGGACCTACATTGGAGGTGCAGGACAAGATTCAATGATTGGATGCTCAATTTCGGTTGTATCGATTTCACCTCTTCCATCACTGCGAACGTGGATATCCTTGGTATGATGAAGAATAGGCGCTATATTTCTGCTCTGAACTAGCAAATCAATTCAGTATGAAATTGTCCAGGGCAAAACATGACTGTATCAAATTATCCAGTGCAAAACATGATAGATGCTAAGCGGAAGAGACGTCTTTAAACCGAAAATACAAGGTGGGGTATTTGTTTACTAGCTGCTTGATATTTGTGCAGAAAGAGATGTCTGCCCGTTGCTATTTGGCAAACAAACAAAGTGACCGCAATTTTGGTTGAACTACACAAGAGAATAGTATAGTCACTGCATGCAGTGCCATTTAAAAATAGACACAGAAAGATTGGATAGTCACTTCATGGACTGCAGGAAAGTAGTACTGTACTATTTATTGGCCAACACTAGGTGCTTCATTGCTTTGGTCTGATTATACAATGGGCATCATTTTGCCTAAGTTAAAGTTTGTATTCCAAAAATAGTCTCGCCGTGTGATCAAGAGAATACCAAATCATATTGCAGTGGATGTTCCTCCATCATGTGTGGTTCATTCTCATGGTTCCAGCTGTTGGTCAAACCACTTACGTTTGCAAGAGGAATTGTAGACTTCACAAACAAATTCGTCTTTCAATTTGTACTGAATGTTGGCCAAGAGAAGCATCCATGTTAGTAGGAAGGACAGATGTTTTTTCTAGATCTTTGCTTTTGGAGGTACATATTTGTATATGATCTGTCAATCATTGAGATGCATTAACATGTTGATCTTATGTATGGGAATCGTACTAGTTGGTTTTAAATTTGGGCTACTAATGTGAACATATTATAATGTCAGGCCTGTGAGTCTCGTGTGAACATTTCGAATGGATCGGCTCTTACTACTGTGCACATCATGATCCTTATTTCTGTGTTCTCAGTGTTTACAAGTTACTAACAGTTCCTTATTTTTGTTCGCTCGCTGTTTACAAGTTACTGATCGATCACTAGCTAGCCTACTAATGCGCTCCTGGCAGTTTTAGTTGCGACGCAAGATCTGAAGTGGCAGTTTTTTTTTAAAAATGCCTACCTCTAAAGAAACTGACAAGCTGCTCTGAAGAAAATGCCATGCGAATCTGAAGAAACTGCCAGCAAAAATGTTCGCAAATGCCTTATCTCCCAGCTAACGTTCATCAGCTAATGCGATCGTACACGTACACCATCGGACCTACTCGATCCTACACGTACACTATCCGACCTACTCGATCCTACACGGATAAATAGCGGATCACACACGTACTACCTCCTTTCCGGTTTGCAGGGCTGAATTCAAGAAACGACCTACTCGATCCTACACGAATAAATAGGGGATCACACACATACTAGTACCTCCTTTCCGGTTTGATGGGCTTAATTCAAAAATCTCACCAACCAAGGTACTCCGTCCGTCCGATTTTATTAGTCCCGTGAGCCAAAGCAGCAAGACCAAGGCATGGCAATAATTAACTGCATGCATTAAGCCTAATTAATTCAAGCGATTTAAGTGGCTGCATGCATGCCTTCGGCTGCGACTCGTTGCATGCTGCTTTGCGTACTGGCTGCGAGCGATTCTGAGTGCCTGCATGTAGCCGACCGTAATTAAGGCAGCTAACTGATGCGAAAAAGATGCGCTTTAATTTTTGTGGGCCTTTTAAATCCATGGAATCATTATTGACAAGGAGGGAGTACCTTATCTGGATAATTCGAGCGCACTCGTTTGACCGTCATGTCGGCGTGCGACCCAGCACGAATGGGACAGGATGACACAGTCATAATTTTAGTTTTTCTAGTTTTGCACGGCAAGCTGGTGCGCTAAGCCATGCCTGCTTATGCATTGAATTCCGATGACCGTCGCGCTACCTTCCGCCTATAAGTATTGTTTCCCGGCCTTCTCCGGTGGCACCATGACCCAACTCGCCCTATCCTCATAAGCCCCCACCGGCCCGACATCGCTCGCCACTTATCCTCGCTCTCGCCAAGTCCGCCATGCCCCCGCCCGTCCCCGATAGGCGATGCCGGATGCGGTCACTGTCGGAACTAGTGTTGGGTTTTTCATCGGAAGGCAGACAGAGGGAGGAGGCATTCTATCGGTCTTTAGATGGCAATGCGGAGATCAAGGACTTGTTGGAGCATGACTGCCTGGCGGAGGAGCAGGAGTTGTTGGAGTGCGACCGCCTGGCGGAGGAGTAGCGTATCGCCGATTTGCGCCGCCAGCGGGACATGGAGCAGTAGTGCACCGACGCTCTGAGTCGCGAGCAGAGCGC
This sequence comes from Aegilops speltoides, assembly GCA_021437245.1. Classification (NCBI taxonomy): domain Eukaryota; kingdom Viridiplantae; phylum Streptophyta; class Magnoliopsida; order Poales; family Poaceae; genus Aegilops; species Aegilops speltoides. The sequence goes on from CM038141.1 coordinate 235,694,211, forward strand.
CCGCAACTGGGCCGACTACATGGAGGCTGGCGCCTGGCAAATAGCCCTGGAGGCTATCGGGCACGCATGCGTTCGCGACGTTGATTTTTACTACCAGCTTGTCAAGTGCCGCTTAGAAGCCAAAGCTTCGGTGGACCACGCCGGCATGGAAAGGGCCAACACGCGCGAGCAACTTACCCTATCGCACCTCTAGCAAGTCCGAGGCGAGGCGGAGGACGCTGGTGCCGGCATTTAGCGTGTACCACAGATGGCGGCTGCCATCTTCTAGTTAGGTAATAGTAAGTTAGTACTTGTATGCTACTAGATTATTAGTGGGAGTAGATAGTTAACTTGGCTATGATGGTTGTCAACGTGGAAGTTCAGTACTCTATATCTGCATCAGACCTGTTAGTTTGCTCTGAATGCTGAACTTTCCATTTGAACGTATGGAATGGGCTGTTATTTTCTTAAATGGGTTGTATTTGTCCGCCACTGGTTTAGAGGCCGACTTGTGGGCCTACCAGGTTGACGCGCACACAATTAGGAGATGATTGTATGTGGAGAGGATGACAGCAGGGACCCACCAAGGTCATGGCAGTACGCAAGCAAGTGCCTCCTTATTTCAAGCCAATAAAAAAATGGCTCCTCCTAATGGATTTCTGACATCTGGGTCCCATGCCATTGTCAACTTATAGTCAATAAACGAGAGAATTGCACAACGAGCGGTTGACACCAGGGACCCAGCAGCTCGCCCAGTTATTTTTTGTTCTGGGTTAATTTGATAAATGCCACTCCAAATCTGGTGATTCCGAGAAATGCCACTGCAATTTCCAAAATTTAAAAAAAATGCCATTTCATGCCATTTCTAGTGGCATTTTTCAAAGTTTGCAAATTGCAGTGTCGTTTTTCAAAGTTTGCAAAAATTGCAGTGGCATTTTTCAAAGTTTGGAAATTGCGGTGGCATTTTTATGAATCATCATAATTGGAGTGGCATTTATCTAATTTGTTTTTGAGATGGAAGCAGGGCTGTGCGGGGCACTCTGGCCTGTCTAGACAACCGTTTCTTTTATGTTTACCATAGACCAGCCCAGTAGTTTTTTTCTTTCTGAAAATGGCTAGCCCAGTTTTTTTGTGATTTGTCAAGTCGCTTTGTCAGGCCTGTTGGGCTGCAAATCTTTCAAGACAAGGAGAGCTTCATTCAGTTGGCCGAGAAAATGGGCTATCAGTAATGAGAAATGGGTTGTACATTTTTAAAACACATCAAACCGGCAATTAGTTTCAAATTTCTTTTTTTCATTTCGAGATTTTAAATTGCATTGATTTTTATGCGTGAATTTGTTGGATTTTATATTGATATACATTTATTTTTAAAATCAGTTAGAATGTGACTCGAAATTTCGGGATTAAAAACAGTTCGGACCGCACCAAAATATGCAAAATATGGGCTGTAATGCTAACAAAAAGAATATGAGCTCCAAAAAAACCTTAAGAATTAGCAAATGGGCTATAAATTATTAGAAATAATGGCGGATGGGCTGTATGCTGTTTTCCACAGATTTGAGGCTTTACTAAAAACAAAAGGTTAACGCACAAGAAGTGACTGTTGGATGTCCATCGAATGGCCGTCGTGCTTCTTCAATCTCTACTCTTCCTGCTCCAGCCGCTCAAACAAGCGCCAAGGGACTGCTCGCCCTCCTCCCATGCGCCGGCTGTGCTACACAGCAGCCTCTTCGCCCCACCGTACTCCCATCGCTGGCCTAGCCATCCCTCCACTCACCCACACCTGCTGTTATTCTCCGGCGATGGCAGACGAACTAGTAAACCCTCGTACAGTCGTACTCCCCTCCGTGTGGGAAACAGCTGCCGAGTCTTCCCTGGCTCTGTGTCGTTCCCTTCCTAGGCCTCGCCGTTGTCCACCACCCTGGTGCTCTCGGCGTGGCGTGGTCAACGTGGTCAACGACCGACATGCATCTGAAGTGGACTGTACGTGGAGAGGCCGATAGTTGGGTCCATGGCCGCACACAAGGAAATGCCTCCTTATTACACACAAAATAATGATTCCTCCACCTGACATCTGGGACCCATCGAAAGGGCATCTGTATTTTGCGAAAAAATGTTACCGCCGCTGACAGCTGGGACCCACCAGCTATATCTTCGCACGCAAGGAAGTGCCTCCTTATTACGCACAAAAAAAAAATGAAAACTCCCCCTGCTAGCTGGGACCCAGTATAGTGGGAGGCTGACTTGTGGGCGTACTAAGTTGACGGGGACGAAGGGCTTTGTCAACTTAATCAATATGCACGATTCTAGCTCTAGTGACCGCACGATGTCCATCCAACCGCCATAGTGCATCTTCAACCTCTGGTCTTCTTGCTCCAGCCGCCCAAAGCAGCGCTAGTCGTGTCGCCTGCTCCTGCCTCCCGTGGCCGGCTGTGCTGCCGCGGAGGCCTCACCGCCCCTACTACTCCAATCGCTGACCAGGCCATCCCTCCACTCACTCACACCCCCTGTTATTCTGCGGTGACGTCAGCCTCACACCGCAACCGAACGAGTGAACCCTCGTACTCCTCTCCGCGTGGGCATCCACTGCGCATCTTCCCCGGCTCCGTGTCGTCCCCTTCCTAGGCCTCGTCGTCGTCCACCGCCGTGGTGCTCTCGGCGCGGCATGGTCAATGTGGGCAATGACCGACTTCCATCGGAAGAGTACTATACGTGGAGAGGCTGAAAGCTGGGTCCATGAAAGTACATGTAGTCCCCATGTGTGGTTTTGGTAATTAATTAATGACAATCCTTATGGACTAATGTTTTCATTGAGATATACATTTGAAGATTAGTCCCATTGGAAAATGATTGAAGAATAATGGAATAAAACTCCTTTGAAGCAACAATTACATCGAGATGATCAAAATGGAGTTCATTGGAGTATCTTAAGGGTTTCCATGCTTAGAGCTATGGTTTGAGCCATAATGGATCAAGATCTTAAATAGGATGATTCGAATGATGAATTCTAGGAGTGGCTCAAAGATATGATCGTAATGGACTCATGTGTTGAGTCATGATTGAGCAAGCTATTCAAGTGAAGAATTCAATATATCCTTCATGACGTCAAGATTAAACATGGAGTAGAGATATCGGTTGACCAAGTTGAAGCTCGGAGATTGAACTCTAAATGGTCAACACACGAGCACAAATGATGCACCACATAAGATCTTGTGGTATGATAAGAAATTATCAATTGCACTCTGTGTACTAACCCATACTATGTGTTGTCTATGTTTTCGAGGGTTAGGTGATTCTCATGGGCTCGCATCGGGAGAGAGAGATTTCAAGTGTCTATGAGAGGATAACATCAAGTGTTGGTGATCATGGTTGATAAGGGCAAGTTCAAGATAACCATCCCGAGGGATTACATGCTTGAAGCTTGTGGATGATCACATGATGGGCAAGTGAAGATGAATACAAAGCAAGGCCTCCCATATGTGGGAGCTACTTGAAGACTTCACCAATGTCTTGCCTTCAACTTGAGCCAAGAAGAAACATAAACATCAAGCTCAAGTTAAAGGCTTGAGTCAAAGTTATTAGTTCCTTTGGCGTTAGTGTTGTGGAGAGATGACGACCGAAGAAAAATATACACTCAAGAATGGTTTTCGCTAGCTATGTAGTATAGCTCTTTTATGTTTCTTGAGTTATAGGGATCCCGCACTATTAAGAGGGGATCAAAGGGGTTAGTGCTAGATTTTCTCAAGTCAACATCTTCTATTTCTACTTCCTCACATCATATTCCAACATATGCATATTTCACTCCTATCCAACACAATTCCACTCATATCCTATATAACAAATAAATCCATAGCCAACTAGGTTGCCCAAAATATATGATCTAACCTTTTCATACTTTGCATCCTACATTTTAGTTTATCTTGGGTGGTTCTCTATGTGAGGACCTGGAGCTTTTCCATAGCTTCAAAACGAGCCCAAGATCATCAAAATCGGAGTCTGGATGAGAAAGTTATGGATGTTTTACTTTTGGGGCGCCTGCAGTTTTTGTGTTGGCCGGATATCCGGGACTTGGCCCGGAAATCCGGCCGTAGATGTCCAGAACCGTGTTGAAATGCCGGTTGTGTCCTCCGGATGTCCGGGGCCCCAACTTGGGCCAGATGTCCGGCCCCTGTACTCTAGCCTCTGTTTTTCACATGTGTGTGTGTGCATTTCTCAGCCGCCGGATGTCCGGCCCTTGCCCGGATGTCCGGCCCAACACAGCCACTTACTCACGAACGGCTAGTTTTCTTGGCTTGCTATATATACACCTCTACTAATCCGGTAGAGGGTTGAGCAACACATTCATATGAACCCTAGAACACAAAAAGGCTCCCTCTCACTTCTCCTACACCAAATCTTAGATCCCGGAGAGATTCGTGAGAGTTCTTGAGAGATTTTCCAATCAAGTGATAGATCCACTCCCTCTCCCTCTCTTGACCAAAGGAATTCGTGATTTGAGCAAGTCTTGAGCATTTCCCCTTTGTTCTTGTTACTCTTGGAGGTTGGAGACTCCTAGGCGGTAGGAGTGCTCCGGTGAGGAATCAACTTGTGATTTTTCCCCGGAAAGTTTGTGAAGGTTTGGAGGCCGCCTCAAGGTCTACCACTAGTGGTTGAGAATCGCCTTCGTGGTGATATCTCAAGGAGAATAAGGTGAGCCTTTGTGGCGTTGGTGTGCCTTCGTGGTAACATCCACCTCTCAAACGGTGACTAGCTTCCCTCCAAGGAAGTGAACATCGAGATACATCCTCGTCTCCGTGACTTTGGTTATCCCTAACCCTAACTCCTTACTTGTGGTTTACTTTGGTCATTTGACCGTGCATTCACTATATCTTGTTGTCCTCATTATATTGTGGTGGTTGATTATATTGTGTTGGCCATTTCCTTGTAGAGATTATTTAGGCCTACACTTCATATTCCGCAATTCATACTTGCTACTATTGATATACATTGTCATTAGTGTGAATTGCTAACTTGTGTTATAAACTTCCATATATTGTGATATTGCTCAAGTAAGTTTGTGTAACTTACTTGAGTTTGCTTGTATCATTCAATTCCATATATTGTGATACAATTTGTGTAAGCTTGTGTTGCTTACTTGTGGTTGTGTGTATTATTCATTTCCATACCTCGTGATATACACTGAGTAAGTTTGTGTGACTTACTTGTGCTTACTCATATCCTTGTTGTTCCCATCTTGTTTATGCTAAGTTGTTGGTGCACTTAGTGAGCCTAGTATATTTAGGATTTGTGCTTGAAAAGTTTCCGCTTAGTTTATTTCCACATTAGGATATAGCCAAATCCATAAAAGATTTTAAAACGCCTATTCACCCCCCTCTAGGAGACATCGTGGTCCTTTCAATTGGTATCAGAGCAAGGTCTCTCCTTATTAGGCTTAACCGCCTAGAGAGTAACGATGTCGACTAGTGAACTAGTGCACGATGACACATTTTGTTTTAATGGCACAAATTACATTATGTGGAGATTACACATGCTTTGTCATTTTCGGGCCATGGGTCCAAATGCTTTGCAGATTGTGATTGTAGGGAATTCAAATATAGAGGATGGACAATCTCCGTCACTTGGTGATATGCATCTTGATAGTGAAGCTTTGAGTATCATTCACCAAGCCATAACCTTCAAGGTGTTCAAGTCAATCTCTTCTTGTTCGTTGGCTCATGATGCTTGGACCAAACTTGAAGATATATATGGTGGGTCCAATCTTCGTGAAGACAATATTCTTTTGGGGGTGTTAATGGAGGACTTCTCCACATTTTTAAATCATGAAGAGCTCTCTATTACTTCCACCACCGATTACTTGCATACCTCAACATCTTTCACTTGTGAGTGAAGAAATATCCTGTAATGATGGTGTTAAGCTCATTTGTGATGATATGCTTGATCTCCCATGTTGCCATGATATAAATGTTTTGGTTTCCTCTAGTTGTTCTATGACTAACCATGTAGAGGTCAAGAAAGATGAGGCATGCTTGATTGATGAAGAACCCTCTTCTCCAAAAGAATCATCATCACCCCCTTTTGTTCACATGTGCCTCATGGCAAGAGGTAATGACGAGGTATCATCTTCTCTTAGTGATAATGATGATAGTTGTAATGAGGAAGATGATGAAGTCTTGACTCAAAATCTCTATGAGATTGGGAAAACTCTTCGTAGAGCTAAAAATAACACTTATAAAAGTCTCCAAGATGTTCTTGCTTGCTTTCAAAAACGTAACGACTTATTTCTTTACGAGCAAGCAAAAAGTGAACAACTTGAACATGAACTTGCTATGGCTCATCAATGTCTTAGTGACTTGAGGTCTTTAAAAGAAGAGATTGAAGTTACTCGTTGTAAACTTAAAGAGGATTTTGAGCACCTTGACCTTGACTATAGGAAGGTCAAAGGAGAGATCACCAAACTCTCTAAGTCTCATGAGGAACTTCAAGCTACTCATGCGGAGTCTATGGCTTCTACATGCTACTCTCATATTGATAATGATGCTTGTGATACTAACTATATCTTGTGTGAAGCATCAATATTAAAAGAAAATGTTGAGCTAAGGACTCAACTTGATTTGCTAACTAGAAACTATGGGAAATTGGGAGAAAGTCATAAAAATCTCTCAGGCACTCATGAGGATCTTCTAATCTCTCATGATGAGTTAAAGTTAGCTCATGAGGCCATGGTCACCAAGGTAAAATCATGTGAGTCTCATGTGGATATTAGCACATCTTCTACTCGAAATGCCTTATTGTCATGTGCTAGTCCTTGCAATTCCTCTCTACATGATATTGGTACATCTTGTAATGAATTGCTCACCATGCCTTGTTGCTCTAACAATGAAGCTTCTACTTCCTCTAGTTCTTTTGTTAATACTAACCTTGTAGAGGAAAATAAAGAGCTCAAGGCCCAAATCACTAGTTTGAAGAAAGACTTGGAAAAATGTTGTGATAATATCTTGAGTGTGCAAAAGGACCCTCAAGACAAAATAGGACTTGATTTCATCTCCAACAAGAAGAAGTCCAAGAACAAGAAGAAGGGACAAGATCAAGTCAAGAGTTCGTCCAACATTACTTGCTTCAAGTGCAAGAATGTTGGACACCATGTGAGATCTTGTCCATTAAAGAAGAAGGCTTCAAATGTGAAGCATCAACGAAAGTGGCCTCAAGTTCAATATCAAGATAATGAAATGCCTCTTCCCATGCCTAATCAAGATAATGCTCTCCAAGTTGAAAAGGTAAAGAAGAAGAGAAAGGGGAGCACATGTTGCTATATTTGCCGTAAGAAGGGACACATAGCTTCATCTTGTCCCAACGGTAACATATCTAAGCCTCCTATAGTCAATAATCATTATTCGCTAAGGAGGGATATTGTTGGCAATGTGTTTGCCAAGTTTGTGGGTTCCCAAAGAAGTTTGAAAGTGGACAAGACCATTTGGGTTGCCAAGCCTATTGTTACTAACTTCTTAGGACCCAACTTGGTTGGGGACCATCAAGCTCAAACTTGATCAATAGGTGTGTGGAGGGCATTGGAGACTTGGCTACTTCACGAAGAAAAACTATTTTCACCATATGTTATGGTTAATGCCAAGTCATGTGGATTATCATCATATCTATCAATCCAATGCTCCTCCTTGCGGTAACTTGTACTTGCATTGTTTACATTGAAAGTTACTGTGTCCCTTGCATGTTTAGGTTTTGTACCTAGCATGTGCTTTTATAGTTGTGCTTCCTAGTATGCTTGATTTGTGTTATCTAGCATGTGTAGGTCACAATGCACTTCATATATTTGTGCGTGTGTGGTTTCAAGCCTTTATTGATTCATCAGTTGAATCTTCCTTGGCTGGATCATCACATTATAGGGGAGTGCTATGTTTAAAGGATATCACAAACCTTAAATGTGTATGTATGTGGGCTACCACCTAGTATTGTTAGTGCAATATTATCTGTTACTATGTGGTATGTAAAGCTAATTTGATACTCAAATTCTCATCCATTAATTATCCTTTGTTGGGTTTCATTTGCTTCTTGTGGATCATACATGGATCGTCATATTATGGGGGAGTGATATGCTTTGTGCATATCACAATCCTTGTTAATATGAACAATTGAGGGATGCCACTTAGAATTTATATTTGAGATTATCTTATGTCTCCGTGACATGCAATGTCTTGTTTACGTATGGCATTCTTGTGCGGTTTTGCCCATGGTTATCTTTAAAATCATATTTGGAAAATCATTTGATTAAAGCTATTCCAATTATTGCTTTACATGACGATCTATCTAGTTGGAATGTTAATATTATGATATCCAAGCATTGTGGTTATTTCTAAACTCTCATGTTATGCTTGTGTTAGTATAGATGATCATGTACTTATTTGGTTTCTACACCGAATGATAACCCGGAATACCATTTTGTTTGAATTCATCTTATTGCTCTATATGAGAGTTTGTTATCTCATTGTTTATAGTTTCATATATCTACTTGAGTGAGATATTCCTATGAGTATGTGTGCAATGCATATCTTATTTGCTCATTGTTTTTTTGGTTCATATGTTGAACTTTGTGTGCTATCATATGTGGATTTGTAACTTTGATTCATTTTGGACAACATGAATGACTAGTGATGTTATTGGAAGTATTAACGGTTATGTGGTCATTTGTCCAATTTGTATCTCCCTGGATTTTGGTAGGCTTGTGCATGCATATTTACTATGTGTAAATTCACATGCCTTGTTTGCCTTATTTGATCCAATATATATATGGTAAATCCATCAAATTCTTAATAGCTATGATGTGCATGAAATTCAAATTCATATCAATAGGCACATATTTAAGTGGTTTTACCTTATGTGTTGTAGTTATGCTAACTACTTCGGACCCAATAAGTTTGGGGACCATATTGTACTTAAAATGTTTTAGGTACATTTGAGAAGCATTGGGTGCTTGGCTTATTCATGAAGGTGGTGGCACTATGAGGAAATTAGAGCCAAGCTTGGACATTTTATTGATCTACAACTTCATACCAATGCTATCTCGGTAATAAGTATTTACTTCATGCATATATATAGAAATGAGGTGAACCTTGTGTAGGTTGCATCATGGCATGAATTTTTCTTGACTCGTTCCTGTGATACTTGTTTCCTTTCTCAAAGCATCCTAACAATTATCTCTTGTTGCTAGTTGTGATGTCTTTGATGGTTGTGTGTTTGGAGTTCATTAATATACAATAAGATTATATTAAGCCATGTGCTATGCTTTCAAGCAAAGATCTCATTGGTATATTTTATGACTCCCATTTGGATATCTTATTCCTTCCTTTTGTAACTATTTTATGTGTACATCCTTCTTTGTGGATATCATCTACCTAGTATCTTATACACGTGAGAGAAGTTACATCTCTAGTTGATATCCCTATTCTTTCATGTCCACCATTTCATTCACTTTTTATATCTTTTTGGTGGCTCCATGGAAGCATTTGTTGAATGAGTGCATGTCTTACCTCTTTGCATCTTAGTGCACTCATGTTTGGTGAAGATTGTTGTCCTCATGCTTGTCTTGACAAGCCTATTATTTCCTATCTTCATCATGGGTTGTCACAAGCTTTGATTTTTAGTTTGCTATTAGTGAGCTTGTGAACCCATTTGCTTGATGTGTGTGTGACCTTCTTAACTTCGTGTGTGTGGGAAGGACATGTCTTGCACCTTGTATCTCATTTACTCAAGGCTATGTTGATGCTCAATTCTCATCCTTATACTAGTCTTCTCAAGTGATTTGACGTGACTCACGCACATCATTTTGGTTGTGCCTATTCTTAGGTTGCCTCATGAACATGTTGCTCAACCATATGTTTGTTACAAATGCTAGGCTTCTTTTCTTATCTATGTTTGCTTGCAATCATTGTGTGTTCCTATTGATTTTGGGGGAGTGATGATCCTACTTTGTGCACTTGTATCCAAATAAAAAAAATCCTAAATTGTGCACAAATCATGGGGAGCTTCTCTATTTTCCTTATAACACTCCTTTACCCAAATCGTAATATTCTTTTATCCTTTTGGCTCGTCAGATCTTTTGATTGCTTGCTTCACTTTGTGTTATGCAAATGAGATCAATTTGTGCCATGAGCTTTGTGCCATGTACCTTGCTATTATAACTAGGCTCAAGTTGTATAATTGTGGATTCACTTGTGGATATCATGTTCTTATCAATTGCAACCTTTCTTTTTGTGTATACAAGTTTCTTTATGGATACATATCATGATTATTATTGGCCACATAGAAATTTTTATACATGAAAAAGTTCATATCTTCGTATCTGATTGCATTCTATAGATTCCGAGCTCCTTTAATTGTTCATCATTGAATATGTGCATTTGTTTTCACTCACATGTTGTGATATGCACACATCAAGCATGAACTCATACTATATTGGACTGCTAGATGTTTTGTCTTCCATTTTGGCATTTGGTGCCAATGGGGGAGAAGTTTAGAGGGTTTAAGATAAATATCTTTTGTAGTTCTTGTTGTCACTCATGCATATCTACCCTTGTTATATATTCTTATTGCATGAATGAGTATTGTATATAGAGAAATCTCCTCCTAGTTTATGTCAACCGATATATGCAATGACATTCAAAGTTCATTCACACATGCATATATTGTGGGGGAGTTTGCTATATACTATGGGTGTACTATCATCAAATGCTTATGTAGTGTCTTGATGATAGTACAACCATCCCAAGTATACAATTTATCCTTGGATAAATTGCATGATTGTTTAAAAATTAATTATATAAACCCTCTTGTTGAGATTGTCATCAATTACCAAAATGGGGGAGATTGAAAGTACATGTAGTCCCCATGTGTGGTTTTGGTAATTAATTAATGACAATCCTTATGGACTAATGTTTGCATTGAGATATACATTTGAAGATTAGTCCCATTGGAAAATGATTGAAGAATAATGGAAGAAAACTCCTTTGAAGCAACAATTACATCGAGATGATCAAAATGGAGTTCATTGGAGTATCTTAAGGGTTTCCATGCTTAGAGCTATGGTTTGAGCCATAATGGATCAAGATCTTAAATAGGATGATTCGAATGATGAATTCTAGGAGTGGCTCAAAGATATGATCATAATGGACTCATGTGTTGAGTCATGATTGAGCAAGCTATTCAAGTGAAGAATTCATTATATCCTTCATGACGTCAAGATTAAACATGGAGTAGAGATATCAGTTGACCAAGTTGAAGCTCGGAGATTGAACTCTAAATGGTTAACACACGAGCACAAATGATGCACCACATAAGATCTTGTGGTATGATAAGAAATTATCAATTGCACTCTGTGTACTAACCCATACTATGTGTTGTCTATGTTTTCGAGGGTTAGGTGATTCTCATGGGCTCGCATCGAGAGAGAGAGATTTCAAGTGTCTATGAGAGGATAACATCAAGTGTTGGTGATCATGGTTGATAAGGGAAAGTTCAAGATAACCATCCCGAGGGATTACATGCTTGAAGCTTGTGGATGATCACATGATGGGCAAGTGAAGATGAATACAAAGCAAGGCCTCCCATATGTGGGAGCTACTTGAAGACTTCACCAATGTCTTGACTTCAAGTTGAGTCAAGAAGAAACATAAACATCAAGCTCAAGTTAAAGGCTTGAGTCAAAGGTATTAGTTCCTTTGGCGTTAGTGTTGTGGAGAGATGACCACCGAAGAAAAATATACACTCAAGAATGGTTCTCTATAGCTATGTAGTATAGCTCTTTTATGTTTCTTGAGTTATAGGGATCCCGTACTATTAAGAGGGGATCAAAGGGGTTAGTGCTAGATTTGCCCAAGTCAACATCTTCTATTTCTACTTCCTCACATCATATTCCAACATATGCATATTTCACTCCTATCCAACACAATTCCACTCATATCCTATATAACAAATAAATCCATAGCCAACTAGGTTGCCCAAAATATATGATCTAACCTTTTCATACTTTGCTTCCTACATTTTAGTTTATCTTGGGTGGTTCTCTATGTGAGGACCTGGAGCTTTTCCATAGCTTCAAAACGAGCCCAAGATCATCAAAATCGGAGTCTGGATGAGAAAGTTATGGATGTTTTACTTTTGGGGCGCCTGCAGTTTTTGTGTTGGCCGGATATCCGGGACTTGGCCCGGAAATCCGGCCGTAGATGTCCAGAACCGTGTTGAAATGCCGGTTGTGTCCTCCGGATGTCCGGGGCCCCAACTTGGGCCAGATGTCCGGCCCCTGTACTCTAGCCTCTGTTTTTCACATGTGTGTGTGTGCATTTCTCAGCCGCCGGATGTCCGGCCCTTGCCCGGATGTCCGGCCCAACACAGCCACTTACTCACGAACGGCTAGTTTTCTTGGCTTGCTATATATACACCTCTACTAATCCGGTAGATGGTTCAGCAACACATTCGGATGAACCCTAGAACACAAAAAGGCTCCCTCTCACTTCTCCTACACCAAATCTTAGATCCCGGAGAGATTCGTGAGAGTTCTTGAGAGATTTTCCAATCAAGTGATAGATCCACTCCCTCTCCCTCTCTTGACCAAAGGAATTCGTGATTTGAGCAAGTCTTGAGCATTTCCTCTTTGTTCTTGTTACTCTTGGAGGTTGGAGACTCCTAGGCGGTAGGACTGCTCCGGTGAGGAATCAACTTGTGATTTTTCCCCGGAAAGTTTGTGAAGGTTTGGAGGCCGCCTCAAGGTCTACCACTAGTGGTTGAGAATCGCCTTCGTGGTGATATCTCAAGGAGAATAAGGTGAGCCTTTGTGGCGTTGGTGTGCCTTCGTGGTAACATCCACCTCTCAAACGGTGACTAGCTTCCCTCCAAGGAAGTGAACATCGAGATACATCCTCGTCTCCGTGACTTTGGTTATCCCTAACCCTAACTCCTTACTTGTGGTTTACTTTGGTCATTTGACCGTGCATTCACTATATCTTGTTGTCCTCATTATATTGTGGTGGTTGATTATATTGTGTTGGCCATTTCCTTGTAGAGATTATTTAGGCCTACACTTCATATTCCGCAATTCATACTTGCTACTATTGATATACATTGTCATTAGTGTGAATTGCTAACTTGTGTTATAAACTTCCATATATTGTGATATTGCTCAAGTAAGTTTGTGTAACTTACTTGAGTTTGCTTGTATCATTCAATTCCATATATTGTGATACAATTTGTGTAAGCTTGTATTGCTTACTTGTGGTTGTGTGTATTATTCATTTTCATACCTCGTGATATACACTGAGTAAGTTTGTGTGACTTAATTGTGCTTACTCATATCCTCGTTGTTCCCATCTTGTTTATGCTAAGTTGTTGGTGCACTTAGTGAGCCTAGTATATTTAGGATTTGTGCTTGAACAGTATCCGCTTAGTTTATTTCCGCATTAGGATATAGCCAAATCCGTAAAAGATTTTAAAACGCCTATTCACCCCCCTCTAGGCGACATCGTGGTCCTTTCAGTCCACGGCAGCCGCAAGGAAGTGCCTCCTTATTACGCGCAAGATAATTATTCCTCCACCTGACAGCAGGGACCCACCGGACGGGCCACCATATTTCACAAAAAAAAAAGTTTCCCCCTGACTGCTGGGACCCACCAGCTACATCTTCGCATGCAAGGAAGTGCGTCCAAAAAAAAACGATTTGCCCCCCTGACTGCTTGGACTCACCGGCTACATTTTCGGCAAGGAAGTGCCTGACAGTCGGGGCCCACCTGGTCGAAGCGTATGTAGCATTGTCATTCTGGTCGCGAATGTGTACGTACATACTGGTCGATGTAGAGGCGCACACATGTCGTAGTAGAGGCGCGGACGTGGCATATACATGTACATACAATGGCCATGGTGCAAGAAAGTAAATACAGCCACGTACGTAAATACGGGCGAGGTCTCGAACACCTACTCGCGCATACGTACGGCCAGGGCTCATGTACATGGCTGGGTCGAAACAGAGAAACTGCGTCGTTTTCGTGTTCATGGGGAGCCAACCGGCTGGGTTGGAATGGAATGCGTCGTTGTGTTCATTGGGAGTGCTCGGACGGAACAGCCGATGGAAACTAGGCCTCGCGTACCGCAGAACGGAGGAAACGGCCTTGTGTTTGACCGGCCACGTTCGAAATGAGATCCTGTTCATCGGGAGGCGTCTGGCGCACCACAAAACGGAGGAAAAAGACTTCTGTTAGACCTCCTACGGTCGAAATGGGGTCCTGTTGATCGGGAGGGGTGTGGCGTACCGCAAAACGGGACTCCACGGGATACTGTTCATCTCCACCGTCGACCTCCTCCAGCCTCCACGGGCTTCTCTTCATCCACCGTAGACCTCCTCCAGCCTCCACATGCGACTGTTCATCCACGGGCTCCTGTTCATCCAGCCTCCACAGCGTGCTACTCCACTGGCTACTGTTCAACCAGCCCTCTCCACGGGGTCCTGTTCAACCACCCCTCCACGGGCTACTGCTCATCCAGCCCTCCACTGGCTACTGTTCAACCAGCCCTCCACGGGGTCCTGTTCAACCAGCCCTCCACGGAGTCCTGTTCAACCAGCCCTCCACGGGGTCCTGTTCATCCAGCCCCAACCGGCTCGATCGTGGTCTTGTTCATCCAGAGGCAACACCACGGGGTCCTGTTCATCCACCCCCACCGGGAACTGTTCATCCAAACCCCCCCCAACAACACTCACTGTTCATCAAGGGAAGGAGGTAGCAGGGTTCGATCGGCTTCAGTTAGCAGCAGTAGTGAAGGAATCACTCAGGTTCAGTAACGTAGCTAGTGCAATCGCTCGGGTTCAGTTAGAGCCCAACGCCTCACTCGGGTTTAGTCAGAGCTCAATGCCTCGCACACACGCGCGTACGTGTACGAGAGAAACGCGCATCGCTCGGCCCCCGACCACTCAGCATAACCGAGAACTCCTTGAAATTTTCCTCACCCTCGCTTCTACCACGGTTTTTTCCATCATGGACGACCCAAAGAATGTCATGCAGCTGCGTCTCTAGCCCGCGCAGGACGAAAAGCCCATTTTCTATCATGATTTTTTGTCATAGAAGTAGGAGCCCACCACATCTATGATGATACCGGGTTTTTTCACAATTATCATCATAGAAGTGTCATAAGTATGACAGAAAAAAAATCCGTTGGGCCCAAAATGTCACGGATGTGTCTTTTTTTTGTAGTGTAAACTCAAAGTTCATCGGATCCCAACAAACACACCGCAAAAAGAGTTACATCATATGGATCTCCAAGAGACCATTGTATCGAGAATCAAAAGAGAAAGAGGAAGCCATCTAGCTACTAACTATAGACCCGCAGGTCTATGATACGTCTCCACCGTATCTATAATTTTTGATTGTTCCATGCCAATATTATTCAACTTTCATATACTTTTGGCAACTTTTTATATTATTTTTTGCGACTAACATATTGATCCAGTGCCTAGTGCTAGTTCCTGTCTGTTGCATGTTTTATGTTTCACAGAAACCCCATATCAAACAGAGTCCAAACAGGATAAAAACGGACGAAGAATTATTTTGGATTATTTGTGATTTTTGGGAAGTAAAATCAACGCGAGACGGTGCCCGAGGTGGCCACGAGATAGGGGCCCACTCCCACTCTAGGTGGGCGCGCCCCCACCCTCTTGGGCCCCTCATAAGGCGGTTGATGCCCTTCTTTGGCCGCAAGAAAGCTATTTTTTGGAAAAAGATCTGGGCGAAGGTTTCAATCCAATCGGAGTTACGGATCTCTGGATATAAAAGAAACAGTGCTAGGGCAGAGTTCCAGAACGCAGAAACAGAGAGAGACAGAGAGATAGATCCAATCTCGGAGGGGATCTCGCCCCTCCCAAGCCATGGGAGCCAAGGACCAGAGGGGAAACCCTTCTCCCATCTAGGGAGAAGGTCAAGGAAGAAGAAGAAGAAGAAGAAGAAGAAGGGGGGCTCTCTCCCCCTTGCTTCCGGTGGCGCCGGAACACCGTCGGGGGCCATCATCAACACCGCGATCTTCACCAACAACTTCACCGCCTTCATCACCAACTCTTCCCCCTCTATGCAGCAGTGTAACCCCTCTCTTACCCTCTGTAATCTCTACTTAAATGTGGTGCTCAACGCTATATATTATTTCCCAATGATGTATGGCTATCTTATGATGTTTGAGTAGATCCATTTTGTCCTATGGGTTAATTGATGATCGTGATTGGTTTGAGTTGCATGTTTTATTGTTGGTGCTGTCCTATGGTGCCCTCCGTGTCGCGCAAGCGTGAGGGATCCCCGCTGTAGGGTTTGCAATATGTTTATGATTTGCTTATGGTGGGTGGCGTGAGTGAACAAAAGCACAGACCCGAGTAAGTAGGTTGTTTGCATATGGATAAAGGGGACTTGACACTTTAATGCTATGGTTGGGTTTTACCTTAATGATCTTTAGTAGTTGCGGATGCTTGCTAGAGTTCCAATCATAAGTACATATGATCCAAGAAGAGAAAGTATGTTAGCTTATGCCTCTCCCTCAAATAAAATTGCAATAGTGATTACCGGTCTAGTTATCGTGCCTAGGGACAAATAACTTTCTCGTAACAAAAAGCTCTCTACTAATACTTACTTTATTGCACCTTTATCTAAACATCCCCTAGTTTATATTTACGTGCTCTTTATTATCTTGCAAACCTATCCTATCACACCTACAAAGTACTTCTAGTTTCATACTTGTTCTATGTAAAGCGAACGTCAAGCGTGCATAGAGTCGTATCAGTGGCAGATAGGACTTGAGAGAGTATTTGTTCTACCTTTGGCTCCTCGTTGGGTTCAACACTCTTATTTATCTAAAGAGGCTAGAACTATCCCGTATACTTGCGGGTCATCAAGACCTTTTTCTGGCGCCGTTGCCGGGGAGTCATAGCATGGGGTGAATATTCTTGTGTGTGCTTGTTTGCTTTATCACTAAGTAATTTTTATTTGCTGTTCTTAGTTGTTTTCTATCTTTAGTTATGGGTAGGAAATGCAAAATACCAAAAAAAATTAGTTGTACCTACTGAACCAGTGGTTGAAGAACCACTCAAAATCTATCACACTCCTGAAGCTTTTTACTTGGATCATCTTCAATCCCTATGTGCTCGTGTTGAAACCCCAACTAGCTTAGTTGAGGGCAAATCTTTAGATGAGCATGCTTGTTATGTGCGACACCGTATATCTGAAAAAGGGAAACTTTTTCTGGATCAAATTCATCGTTTGCAATGCTATGCTTGGAATTTATGTGAAATATATGATATTACTTGTTGTTTTGAAAACCCTAAGAAACACCTTCCCTACCAATGTGAGTTTTTTGATAATGGAATTGTATCTTCGTATGCTAAGGGTGTTTATAATTACTATGATGTTCAACAAATTGAAGAATTTGTTGCTTTTAAGGGTGCTTATGAAATTGCTTCTTTGATTGAAAAGTATGATGCTACTCTCTACAAATCTGAAAATTTTGCCATACTTGAATATTGTTATGATAATTATGCTTCTAATGCCAATGTTAAACTATATATTGAGAAATTCTTCGCTGTCCAAGAAGAGACTAATATTTTGCAGGAAGCTATGGAAGAAGAAATTGATGAAACTGTGAGATCATTGGATGAAAAAGATGATGAGGAGAGCGAAGAACAAAAGGAGGAAGAGCGGATTGATCACCCGTGCCCACCTTCTAATGAGAGTAACTTTCAACTCATACATTGTTTAATTCCCCTTCGTGCTTACCGAAGGATGATTGCTATGACCCCGTTGATTCTCTTGAAATATCCCTTTTTGATGATGCTTGCTATGATTGTGGCCAAGATGCCAATATGAATTATGGTTATGGAGATGAACTTGCTATAGTTCCTTATGTTAAACATGAAATTGTTGCTATTGCACCCACGCATGATAGTCCTATTATCTTTTTGAATTCTCCAAACTACACTATATCGGAGAAGTTTGTGCTTATTAAGGATTATATTGATGGGTTGCCTTTTACCGTTGCACATGATGATTTTGATAGATATAATATGCATGTGCTTGCGGCTCCTACTTGCAGTTATTATGAGAGAGCAACTATATCTCCACCTCTCTATGTTTCCAATATGATAGAATTGCAAGAAACTGCTTATACTATGCATTGACCTTTACTATGTGTGCATGAATTGTTCTCTTATGACATGCTGATGCATAGGAAGAGAGTTAGACTTCATTGTTGCTTGATATATGTTACTTTGTGCTCACTACTAAATTACAAATCATTGTTAATTAAAATTGGCTTTGATATACCTTGTGATCCGGGTGGATCTATTACTTGAGCACTTTATGCCTAGCTTAATGGCTTTAAAGAAAGTGTTGCCAGGGAGACAACCCGGAAGTTTTATAGAATCATTTATTTCTATTGAGTGCTTTTACATAGTCTAAAAACAAAAAAATAAAGGGGGGAACCCAAAACTTTTCAAAAAGGAAAGTGAAAGTGAGAAAGACAAGCATTGTTGAAGTGGGAGAGCTCCTTGAACTTTGTTCATGCTCACGGAAACTTTGTGAATCTTAATTACAGAAACTGTTCATCAAAAATAATTATCCCCTTGAACAATTCTATTGTATTATAAAAATAATGTGCCAAGGTTTGCCTTTAGGATGTTTACAATGCTTGTTGGTTTGTACGGTGCTGGACAGAAACTTTGGCTGTAGTGCGCGATTTTACATTTTTAACTGGATCATCAAACGGTTCTGATTCCTTTTGCACCGTCTTGCTGTACAAATTTTTTAGTTTTCCTAATTTTGGTAGAATTTTTGGGGTACCAGAAGTATTGTGAATGTTCATATTCCTACAGACTGTTCTGTTTTTGACAGATTCTGTTTTTGACAGATTCTGTTTTTGATGCATAGTTTGCTTGTTTTGATGAATCTATCAATTTATATCAGTGGATTAAGACATGAAAAAGTTTTGTTAAAGTAGGAACAATGCAAAAACAAAATATGAATTGGTTTGCAACAGTACTTAGAGTAGTGATTTGCTTTATTATACTAACGGATCTTACCGAGTTTTCTGTTGAAGTTTTGTGTGGATGAAGTGTCTAATCGAGGATGTCTCGATATGAGGAAAAGGAAGAGAGGCAAGAGCTCAAGATTGGGGATGCCCGAGGCACCCCAAGTAAATATTCAAGGAGACTCAAGAGTCTAAGCTTGGGGATTCCCCGAAAGGCATCCCCTCTTTCTTCAACACGCATCGGTATGTTTTCGTATTCGTTTCGTTCATGCGATATGTGCAAGTCTTGGAGCGTCTTTTGCATTTAGTTTTTACTTTTATTTTATGCACCATGCTGGTATGAGATAGTCCTTGGTTGATTTATAGAATGCTCATTGCACTTCAGTTAAATCTTTTGAGTATGGCTTTATAGAATGCTTCATGTGCTTCACTTATACCATTTGAAGTTTGGATTGCCTGTTTCTATTCACATAGAAAACCGCCATTTGTAGAATGCTCTTTTGCTTCACTTATATTTGTTAGATCGTGGGCATATGTTTTGTAGAAAGAATTAAACTCTCTTGCTTCACTTATATCTATTTAGAGAGATGACAGGAATTGGTCAATCACATGGTTAGTCATAAAATCCTACATAAACTTGTGGATCACCGAATATGATATGTTTGATCCCTTGCAATAGTTTTGTGATATAATGATGATAATATGTGGGAGGTACTAGTAGATTGTTGTGTTTAGTAAGGATGTTGGTGTTAAGGTTTGTGATTACCGAAGCATGCACGTATGGTCTATAAACTATGTAACCAAATTGGTGTGCATTGTACTTTGATTGTTTATCTTTGCATGAAGGTCGGAGGAGCGAGATGGTTAACTCCTACCAACCTCCCCCCTAGGAGTATGCGTGTAGTACTTTGTATCAAGGGCTTTTAAATTTTTGCAATAAGTATGTGAGTTCTTTATGACTAATGTTGAGTCCATGGATTATACGCATTCTCACCCTTCCATCATTGCTAGCCTCTTCGATACCGTGCATTGCCCTTTCTCACCTCAAGAGTTGGTGCAAACTTCACCGGTGCATCCAAACCCCGTGATACGATATGCTCTATCACACATAAGCCTCCTTATATCTTCCTCAAAACAGCCACCATACCTACCTATCATGGCATTTCCATAGCCATTCCGAGATATATTGCCATGCAACTTCCATCATCATCATATACATGACTTGAGCATTCATTGTCATATTACTTTGCATGATCGTAAGATAGCTAGCATGATGTTTTCATGGCTTGTCCTTTTTTGATATCATTGCTACGCTAGATCATTGCATATCCCGGTACACCACCGGAAGCATTCATATAGAGTCATATCTTTGTTCTAGTATCGAGTTGTAATATTGAGTTGTAAGTAAATAAAAGTGTGATGATCATCATTATAGAGCATTGCCTCATGAAAAAAAAGATAAATAAAAAAATAAAAAAAGGAAAGGCCAAAGAAGTCTAAATAAAAAAAGGGGGCCAAAGAAGCCCACCCAAAAAAAGACAAGAAAAGAAAAAAAAGAAAAAGAAAGGGGTAATGTTACTATCCTTTTACCACACTTGTGCTTCAAAGTAGCACCATGTTCTTCATATAGAGTCTCCTATGTTGTCACTTTCATATACTAGTGGGAATTTTCATTATAGAACTTGGCTTGTATATTCCAACGATGGGCTTCCTCAAATGCCCTAGGTCTTCATGAACAAGCAAGTTGGATGCACACCCACTTAGTTCTTTTGTTGAGCTTTCATACACTTATAGCTCTTAGTGCATCCGTTGCATGGCCATCCCTACTCCTCCCATTGACATCAATTGATGGGCATCTCCATAGCCCGTTGATTAGCCGCGTCAATGTGAGACTTTCTCCCTTTTTGTCTTCTCAACATAACCTCCACCATTATATTCTATTCCAACCATAGTGCTATATCCATGGCTCACGCTCATGTATTGCGTGAAGGTTGAAAAAGTTTGAGAATACTAAAGTATGAAACAATTGCTTGGCTGACACCGGGATAGGCATGAGGGGTACCTTGTGTTAAGAAAAGGGAGCATACAAGACTATATGATTTTGTAGGGATAACGTTCTGGAAGCATTGATATTTTTGAAAGACATGATTGTTTGTTGGGATGCCCTAAGTATTATTGTTTTTATGTCAAATGACAGACTATTGCCTTGAATCACTCGCGTCTTAATATTCATGCCATGATTAGATTACATGATCAAGATTATGCTAGGTAGCATTCCACATCAAAAATTATCTTTTTTTTATCATTTACCTACTCGAGGACGAGCAGGAATTAAGCTTGGGGATGCTGATACGTCTCCATCGTATCTATAATTTTTGATTGTTCCATGCCAACATTATTCAACTTTCATATACTTTTGGTAACTTTTTATACTATTTTTGGGACTAACATATTGATCCAAAGGCCTCACCGCCAGCCTCGCCTATTGCATGTTTTATGTTTTGCAGAAACCCCATATCAAACGGAGTCCAAACGGGATAAAAAGGGACATAGAATTATTTTGGAATATTTGTGATTTTTGGGAAGTAAAATCAACGCGAGACAGTGCCCGAGGTGGCCACGACATAGGGGCCCACAACCACTCTAGGTGGGCGCACCCCCACCCTCCTGGGCCCCTCGTAAGGCGGTTGATGCCCTTTGTTGGCCGCAAGAAAGATAATTTTTGGAAAAAGATCTGGGCGAAGGTTTCAATCCAATCGGAGTTACGGATCTCCGGATATAAAAGAAACGGTGCCAGGGCAGAGTTCCAGAATGCAGAAATAGAGAGAGACAGAGAGATAGATCCAATCTCGGAGGGGCTCTCGCCCCTCCCAAGCCATGGGAGCCAAGGAACAGAGGTGAAACCCTTCTCCCATCTAGGGAGAAGGTCAAGGAAGAAGAAGAAGAAGGGGGGCTCTCTCCCCCTTGCTTCCGGTGGCGTCGGAACGCCGCCGGGGGCCATCATCATCACCACGATCTTCACCAACAACTTCACCGCCTTCATCACCAACTCTTCCCCCTCTATGCAGTAGTGTAACCCCTCTCTTACCCGCTGTAATCTCTACTTAAACATGGTGCTCAAGGCTATATATTATTCCCAATGATGTATGTCTATCTTATGATGTTTGAGTAGACCCATTTTGTCCTATGGGTTAATTGATGATCGTGATTGGTTTGAGTTGCATGTTTTATTATTGGTGCTGCCCTATGGTGCCCTCCGTGTCGCGCAAGCATAAGGGATCCCCGCTGTAGGGTTTACAATATGTTTATGATTTGCTTATGGTGGGTGGCGCGAGTGAACAGAAGAACAGACCCGAGTAAGTAGGTTGTTTGCGTATGGGATAAAGGGGACTTGATACTTTAATGCTATGGTTGGGTTTTACATTAATGATCTTTAGTAGTTGCGGTTGCTTGCTAGAGTTCCAATCATAAGTACATATGATCCAAGAAGATAAAGTATGTTAGCTTATGCCTCTCCCTCAAATAAAATTGCAATAGTGATTACCGGTCTAGTTATTGATTGCCTAGGGACAAATACTTTCTCGTAACAAAAAGCTCTCTACTAATACTTACTTTATTGCATCTTTAACTAAACAGCCCCTAGTTTATATTTACGTGCTCTTTATTATCTTGCAAACCTATCCTATCACACCTACAAAGTACTTCTAGTTTCATACTTGTTCTAGGTAAAGCGAACGTCAAGCGTGAGTAGAGTCATATCAGTGGCAGATAGGACTTAGAGAGTATTTGTTCTACCTTTAGCCCCTTGTTGGGTTCGACACTCTTACTTATCGAAAGAGGCTACAACTATCCCGTATACTTGCGGGTCATCAGTCTACAAGGAACTACTCATGCATCATCGGAGAGGCACCAATGAGGATGATGAACCCCTCCGTGATGGTGTCTAGATTGGATCTGGTGGTTTTGGAACTTGCGGCTGCTGGAATTGATTTTCGTTGACTCCCCTAGAGTGTCTGGAATACTGGGGTATTTATAGAGCAAAGAGGCGGTGCAGGAGGCCACCGAGGTGGGCACAACCCACCTGGGCACACCTGGGGGACCAGGCGCGCCCTGGTGGGTTGTTCCCCCTCGGGGCACCCCCAGGTGCTTCTCTGGCCCATTGGGTGTCTTCTGGTCCATAAAAATTCCACAAAAAGTTTCGTTGCATTTGGACTCTATTTGGTGTTGACTTCCTGCGATGTAAAAAACAAGCAGAAAATAGCAACTGGCACTGGGCACTATGTCAATAGGTTAGCACCAAAAAATGATATAAAATGATTGTAAAACATCCAAGAATGATAATATAACAACATGGAACAATAAAAAAATCTTAGATACATTGGTGACGTATCAGCATCCCCAAGCTTAATTCCTTCTCGTCCTCGAGTAGGTAAATGATAAAAACAGAATTTTTGATGTGGAATGGTGCCTAACATGTTCATCACATATTCTTTTCTTTATAGCATGGACATTTGGACTTTTATATGGTTCAAAGCAATATTCTAGTTTTGACATGAGGACTTTAATACTCAAGAATATCAACAAGCAACCATGTCTTTCAAAATATCAACGCTAAAGCAAGTTATCCCCAGCCTGTTATGCTCAATCATCGATCCATTCATCAAACACATTCGCATATTAGCTACACCCAATGCTCAAGTACGATCATAGTGCCCCTTAGTTGGTGCTTTATAAGAGAAGATGGAGACTCAAGTAAAAATAAAAATTGCATAAAGTAAAAGAAAGGCCCTTCGCAGAGGGAAGTAGGGATTTGTAGAGGTGCCAAAGCTCAAGGCGAAAAAGATAGAGATAAAACATTTTGGGTGGCATGCTTTTCCTGTCAACGAAAACGATCCAGTAGTTCCCAATACTTTCCAAGCTAGATATATCATAGGCGGTTCCCAAACAAAAAATAAAGTTTATTCCTTTTTCCACCATACTTTCACTTTCGATGGCTAACCGTATCCATGGGTGCCTTCCATACCAACACTTTTCAAGGAATTTATTATTTGACAATATAAAGTAAATTCATTTTTCATTTCGGGACTGGGCATCCCTAATACCTTTGCCGTACTCTTGTGCAATGACAAGTGAATAAACACTCATCTTGAGAATAACACATCTAGCATGGAAATATATTAGCCATCCCCTACCATTTCATGAGCGGTGTGAGCACACAAAAGAGAAGTTTATTTTGAAAACTAGAGATGGCACATACAAATTTGCTTAGAATGGAACGGAAATACTGCATATAGGTAGGTATAGTGGACTTATGTGGCAAAACTGGTTTAAAGGATTTTGGATGCACAAGTGTCACAACCCTAGACTTTGCTTGTATTAGTTGCATTTGAGAGCATCCTACATCATGTCTAGATTCTGAAACTTGAATTGAGGATTGTTGAAACCTCAGAAATCTAATTAAAAGAAGGGCAAGCACCCTTTAAATTGCATTCTGTGAATCCAAAATGCCCTAAAAATAGTTTTGTGAATTTTGGCAAGTGTTATATATCAAACCAAAATTCTGGAACATTTTAAGGAATTATTTGGTCTCTAAATTTAAATCAATAATCTATTTGAATTTGGGGATATATTCATAATATATAACGAATATATTTTCAAATACTTTGAAATGTTTTATGTACTTTTGGAATAGTCCAGAGAGGTAACATAAAATATTTCAGAATGTCTTGGCACTGTTTGAAATTATTTTGAATTTGAAAACAGTGGCAAAATAAAATAAAAATGGAAACATAACAGAAAAATAAAAAAAGAACAGAACTCACCTGGTGGCCCAACAGGACTGGCCCAGTTAGGCGCAGCCCACCGAGGGCAGAGCCGTCTTCTTCCTCCTGCCAGTAGGTAGAGGGGAAGCGTGGCGCGCGCGTGCGTTCGCGGCCACCTCCTGCCTCCCCCTCGCGCCACGGAGACGCCCGACGCCTCCCCTCACTTTCTGTAACGCCCTCGATGCGGCTATATCTCCCACGTGTCGAAGCACGACTTAGAGGCATAACCGCATTGAAAGCAATGTCGCAAGTGAGGTAATCTTCGCACAATCCATGTAATACATAAGGGAAAAAGATACATAGTTGGCTTACAATCGCCACTTCACACAATTACATGAATAAAGCATTACATCATCCAAATACAATCAAGGTCCGACTACGGAACCAAAATAAAAGAAGAACCCCAAATGCGACAAAGGACCCTGATCGACCCCAACTGGGCTCCACTACTGATCATCTAGAACGAAACAACACAAATGGCAAGATCTTCATCAAGCTCCTCCTTGAGCTTGGTTGCGCCACCCTTCATTAACATAGGCACCGCAAACTGGTTTTGAAGTACCGTGAGTCACGAGGACTCAGCAATCTCGCACCATGAGATCAAGACTATTTAAGCTTATGGGTAAGGTAAAGGCATGAGGTGGAGCTGCAGCAAGCGACTAGCATATATGGTGGCTAACATACGCAAATGAGAGCGAGAAGAGAAGGCAAAGCACGGTCGATAAAAGTATGATCAAGAAGTGATCCTATAGCAACTCTCGTCAAGCATAACTCCAACATCAGTGTTCACTTCCGGACTCACGGAAAGAGACCATCACAGCATTACACACACGGTTGATGTATTTTAATTAAGGTCAACTTCAGGTCTTCTACAACCGGACGTTAACAAATTCCCATCTGCCACATAACCGCGGGCACGGCTTTGAAAGTTCAAATCCTGCAGGGTGTCCCAACTTAGCCCATGACAAGCTCTCACGGTCAACGGAGGAATAGACCTCCACCCAAGACACTCCGATCAGACTCGGTATCCCGGTACAACAAGACATTTCGACAGGGTAAAACTAAACCAGCAACACCGCCCGAATGTGCCGACAAATCCCGATAGGAGCTGCACATATCTCTTTCTCAGGGCACACTCAGATGAGACTAGCTACGAGTAAAACCAACCCTCAAGTTTCCCGAGGTGGCCCAAGCAGTAGCTCGGTTCGGACCAACACTCAGAGGAGCACTGGCCCGGGGGGGTTAAAATAAAGATGACCCTTGAGTCTGCAGAACCCAAGGGAAGGTGGTAGGTTGTTAGAGCAAATGGTAAAACCAATGTTGGGCATTGCTGGAGAAGCTTTACTTAAGGCGAATGTCAAGGGGTTCCCATTATAGCCCAACCGTAAAATCCGGGAACATAACACCGATATGACGGAAACTAGGGCGGCAAGAGTGGAACAAAACACTGCATAAGGCCGAGCCTTCCACCCTTTACCAAATATATAGATGCATTAATTAAATAAGGTATATTGTGATATCCCAACAAGTAAACATGTTCCAACAAGGAACAACATCTTCATTTTCCAACAAGGAACAAACTTCAATCTTCACCGCAACTAACAACGCTATAAGAGGGCCGAGCAAAGCGGTAACATAGCCAATCAACGGTTTGCTAGGAATGGTGTCAAAGGTTAGGGGTTTGACATGGCAATTTGGGAGGCTGACAAGCAAATGGTAGGCATCGTGGCATTGGCATAGCAAAAGAGCGAGCAAACTAGCATAGCAAAGATAGTAGTGATTTCGAGGGTATGATCATCTTGCTCGCAAGGTTCTCGAGTTGTCGAAGGCTTGATCCTCGAGGCGTTCTCAACAGGTTCCTCGTTCACGTACTTGTCTCCGCTCTACCCAAGCAAGAACACAAGCAACGGAACCACAATCAAACAAGGAACAATGCACAAGCAATAAGATGCAATACATGACATGCTATGCGAGATGTGATATGCAATGCATATGTATGCTCCAGAAGGAAAATGATGAACTGGCATCAACTTGGCAAACCAAGTATGCCGCTGGAAAGATGAGATGATTTCGGTTGAAAACGATATAAAGATCACCGGAATCGGATGCACGGTTTGCAAATGACAAGCAAAACAAGAATGATGCAAAACTGCGTTTAACAGCCCGATGCTACTTAGCACGCAACAAGAAACTATGCTACAGCACCCCAACATAAAAGCAAAGCATATGGAAGCAAACTACAGGAGATGCTTAACAAAGAGGAACACTGAGCTACGGCTAAATCACATCATAACATGTTCAAACAAGCATGGTGAAAGTGCTCAAAATATCAGGTTCACAGACTTGGTGAAAAAAACTAACATGCCAGGAATTAACATCAGGAAGGCATGTTTAGAGCAAGCAAACAACATGCTACAGGATCTTATAATAGCAAAACAAGGCATGACATGATTCTACTCAAAGCATATATCAATAGTCCCTTACTGACCATAAGCCAAAAAGGACTCTAAGAAATGATGGCACCCATGTAAACATTGCAAGTTTTATTACAGATTTCAGACTTAGCAGAAAAACTGGGCATGGCAAAAACAGTTAACGAGTAGGCATGTTCGTGAGCTCGATGCACTCACTACAGAGCAATACATGGCATGGCAAGGCAACCAACAGTAATAAGGCATGATTATGAAGCTAAGCATGGCAAGAGCAAGGTCATAGCATACACGGATCAACTACAACGACCTCGTGAAAATTGAATCTCATACAAACAATCTGCCAGGAAACATTTTCAAGCAACTTTGGAGCAGGAAATGAACATGTTCCAGCAGGCTATAAATGCAAACAAGGACATGAATGGATAGAGCAAGACATTTGTATCAAATCATGTTTATAGAGCATCTCCAGATTATGCATAGAATGATTACTAGAAGCATGTTAACATAGCACCAAATTATAACAGAATCTGCCAGGAAAACAGTAACAGCAACTACCCTACTTTGCATGCTTGTTCTAGTCAACACATAACTCACAAAAATACATGGCAAACACCCCTGGAAAGATGGCATGGCAATGTTCAACTCACATGTAGGACTCAAGTTCATAAGGTGCACACATAATTCATGGCAAAAATGACAAAAGAGCTCGAACTGATAAGATCCTGAAACTAACGATCTGAAGCCTTCTTCCAACAGCATTTCGGGCATCAAGATGAGCTCAAATGCAAATGATGCAATGGAATGAAATGATGTACTCTTCGAGGAGAACAATTTGACATATTATACGCCCAAAACGGAGATACGGATGCAGAGATGTGATGCAATGAACATGGGTCCAGAATGTAAAATTAACAGGGACTTAGTGGGAAAACGGGGCAACCTGCACGGATTACGAGGCACGACGCGGATCTCGCCGGAGTTCGTCGGAGATGGCCGGAGAAGGCGAGGGAGAGGTCGGGGCACCGGGGAAGGGCGGATCCGGTGGGTCCCTTGCCGGATCCAGCCGGAGGCAACGCCGGCGGCGGAGGAGGAGGCCGGCGGCCATGGCGCTGGCAGGCGGCGGTCGCGCGGCGGCGCGCCGCGCCCGCATGACCGCATCGCGCGGCCGGAGGCGCGGGAGGCGCGCGAGGGGCGCGGGCGACGGAGGCGAGCTGCTGGGCGGCGGCGCTGGCAAGGCCGGCGGCGGCGCGAGCGCACGGCGGCGGCGGCAGCGGAGTGCACCGCGCGGCGGGAGAGGCGGGCGGCGCATGCTGGCGGCGGCGGCTGGGTTTCCGGTCAGCGGCGGCGCGCGCAGCATGGCAAGCGGGCGCGGGCGGCGACACGATGGCGGCGCGCGCGCGCGGCGCGGCGCGTACGCGGGCGGGCGCTGCTGACGTGGCGTCGCGTGATTCGCCGGGGTGAGGTGTCCGGCGGACATGTCCGGCTCGGGCGGACGTGTCCGGCGGCGCGAGGAGGACGAAGGCTAGGGTTGGACTGCGGGAATTTCGGGAGGGGCACATATTTATAGGTAGAGGGAGCTAGGAGAGTCCAAATGAGGAGCGGTTTTCGGCCACGCGATCGTGATCGAACGACCGAGAGCATGGAGTGGAGTTTGGTGGGTTTTGGCCACTTTGAAAAAGGGTGTTGGGCTGCAAACAAAAGAGGGCTTTACGGTTACCCGGTTAACCGTTGGAGTACCAAACGACCTCCAAATGGCACGAAACTTGACAGGCGGTCTACCGGTGCTATACCAAGGCCACTTGGCAAACCTCGGGCCATTCCGAGAAAGTTTAATACCCGCACACAACAGGAGAGAAGAAGGGGACGCCGGGGAACATAGGAGCGCCGGATTGCAAAACGGACAACGGGGAAAAAGCTCGGATGCATGAGACGAACATGTATGCAAAATGAAATGCACATGATGACATGATAAAATGCAGATGATGACATGGCAAAGTGCAACACGCAAGCAAATGACATGGCAACGACGGTGAATAACTGGCAGACACCTGGCGCATCGGATCCGGGGTGTTACAACACTCCACCACTATGAGAGGATCTCGTCCCGAGATCTAGGATGGCACCGGAGGGACAAAGGAAGAGGAAGAGAAGAGGTAAAACTAAGTTGCTTCTTCGGCAAACGAGTGAAACCATGGACCTTGGGAGGTTGAGCAATTTGAAAGAGAGAGTACAACAGAGATGAACGAGATTGCAAACAATCCGTTAGAAAAGATGAACAAGGAGTATTACAAGAACTTGAAGGTTGCAAAGACATGAATCAAGAGTTTAATGGACAAGATAGAATTCGAAACCACTCCGGTTGAAACGAGATTAACAAGGAACAAGGAAAATCAAAATTGGACAGCACTCCGGTTGAAAAGAGATGCAAGACTTGATGAGATGAAAAGATATTGAAGAGATGATACAACACTCCGGTTAAATGGATAAGCCAGAAAAGAAGACGATCCTCACAATCGAGATGATGAGTGAAAAGAGCAACATCACAATGCCTCCCTAAGAAAGAATAGAAGTAGATCATTGGAATAAAGGGACGGAGAAGAAAATGACAACTTCTACCACAGTTGAATTTGGAAGGCATCCTTGCAAGAAGGTTAGAATAGAGTTGTTGGAAGACCAACAACGAAAAGAATAAGTTTGTAGTGGGCTTATGGAAACATGTCAACATTATGAGGTGACAACCGGCCACTAACGGAAACAATTGCTTGCTTGAGAATAACGAAGAGATGAAAAACTTCTTCACCGAGAGGATAGGAGAAAACTCGGATCATTGATATGCACCACAAATAGCAACATCCCTTAAGGAAAGGCTTTAGGTGAAATATAACCCAAGATAACTCCAATGAAGAAGTTGATTGGTCGAAAAGATCTCTTGAACGAAGAGAAGATGATGGATTTAAAATACCTCATTCTTGACAACATGTGAACCATGAAACACGAACTCAAACTGCCAAGAATGACATAACACCACCTCAAATGATAAGGTAGAAAGAATTGCACTCCGGATTGCCATATGAAGAAAGCTTGAGCTCCTTAGGAAAGAATCTGGATGAAAACTTTGAGAAAGAATTAAATCCTTGATGAACCATCATGTAGAACCTCCATGAAGAACTCTGGTAACCACAAGGGTGATAGAAAGAAAGAGAAGTTGAAAACACAAGGTGAAGCCTTGCAATGATTTAGATGGAGCTTCGCGACGAGATAATGCAGAAAACTTAGAACTCCGGAAGAAAGATGAACAACACGAAGCCAAGAATTTATTCCTCCTGAATAAACTCCGAAGGAAAGGATTAATCACTTGGATGAAACCAGAATAAGAATTATGTTATGCGTATCCTTCACCAATTTAAATTGATGACAAGCAACGGATTTGGCATACTACTTATTCTCGTAGAAAGGATTAAGAGAGATATGGCGTAAACTTGAGAAGGTCTTGATGGAACCACCGGTGGGATTGAAAAGAACGAATGAATTGATATGATAACGAAAAAGGTGAAATCTTGAACGAACCACCGTAAGAATTGAAAATGAAAGTAGCAAAGGCACAATTCACCGGGAAGAATTGGAAAACGAATGAAGATATTTGTGGGGATTTAGATACATGAGAACGAAGAGATCATGAACTGATTAGAGGGTATTTGAGCGATGCACCGGAAGAATATAGAGAAGACGAGCAAAAGGCTGAGAATGAATAACCCGAAATGATGGCCTTCGTAGGAATAAAATGGAAAGAACTCACGAAATGCTCCGGATGGGTGAAAAGAATTCCCACAACCGAAAACAATTATGAGAGGATGGCAACAAGCTATCACCATGAATCTTGAAGAGAATAGAGCAAGATTAAAGAGAAACTCTTCTTCGGTCTTCACATGATGAGAATGACAACGAGAAACACCACCAAGAATTATTGAGGCACACCGGAAGAATCAAAAGCGAAGAGGTTGAGCCAACTATGAAAAAATTTGAAAGATCTTGGAGAAAAGCATTTGACTGAATAAAATTCATCCTTACGTCAAACTCCGAAAAGCATTTGAGAATGGCTCCAGAATAATTAGAAGAGTCAGGTAAGATCCTGGGAAAAGACCTGTGGGTTAGGGCCCACTCAAAAGAACACCGTTGAAATGATTTAAAAGAGATGTTGCACCGGTTGAATTAAATGACTTGAATGAGATACCAATCTCGAAAGAGCTTGAACGAATGCAGAGTTGAAACACGAATCTTCGAGATATCTTGAGCACTCCGGAATAACAAATAGCGAGAAGTAGAATGATAATGAGGTGCACCGGTATGAGAAGACATTGAAATGAGGAAAAAGGTATGATCAACAAAACTTGACTTGAATCCACCGGAGAAGAAAAAAGAACGAAGGATGATGAACTAGTAGAACATCTTCTTGAGAACCACCGGGTAAGAACATTGACGAAAAAGAATGGAGAAACTTCACAAAAATAAAAGGATACTTGATAAAGAAATCTTAGTCCTTGAGGAAAAAGGGTGGGTGGGCGGGAAAAAACAAAGGCAACTTGGAGACGGATGAAACAAACACCGTTGAGAAGAAATGATAATTGGTCTTGCTGATGTTGAAGTGATTGGATCCACTTGAAGAGAAACACGCCGGTTGAAAAGGATTGACATGACAATCTCGATGATCAAAAGGATTACCACTCTCATAGAAATATGAGAACACCGTTTAGGAAAGGTATGGATTCAATATTTGACATTGAAGCAACTCGAATACCACAACTCAAAACAAAAACAAAGGGCTGGCTTGCAGAATAAGCCGGAACAAACATATGATAGAGATTTCGTCTGAAGTTTTCGTGGTGGGGCCTACACGGGCTCAATCGTACAGCACCATCATGTACAAGGCAGTGCACATGACATACGAAGCGTCCCCGAGTCGGCATAGCCAAGGACTCTTTAAGACACAACGAGACCATCAGAAACCAACCGTGAATAGGCGGACCACTAGACGTCGAACCCCAATTTCAGATCATACATCCGCCGGAAAGATATCCTAAGAGCTACTTGAATTCCCACCTATGAAACTCCCGAAATTTTCTCGTTATGCAATCTGGTGTTGGGGATACAGGGAGCAATAATATCTCACACAAACTAACAATCCCTACATCCAAATTGTATCCATCCGTCAACACATAACCAAGAAACCTTCGAAATCGCTCTACCTCAACCTTCAAAAGCATCCGTTATACGAAGTCATGGCAATACTCCGTACTCACCTCAAGATCAAGGTTAGCGGGTTATCTCACCAACAACTGCATAAAAGAGATTTTCGATGTCGGCGTATTAAACTCGGTATTCCAGAATCGCAACGATAAAATTATGACGACAACACCTCGGAGCTCAACTCCCGGACACCGCCACAACCCCTAAATGTCGAGGCAACCAAGACAATGTTGTCATCATAAAACCATCGAACGATTCTAAGATACCCGCGTGATCCTAAAATTTTTTAGTGAAATTTGAGAAGAGAAGAGTCAAAACTCTACGTCAGATACCTCACCGAAGGTCGAAGGACCGGGAGTAAAAAGAATTCCTAACTCTCCGATATATATAATCCTAAAAGACTCAAAACATTTTTCTAGACACAACTCGCCACTAAAAACGATCAAGCGGTGGGGGCTCCTAAGGTCGGGATGGCTCGATACCAACTTGTAACGCCTCGATGCGGCTATATCTCCCACGTGTCGAAGCACGACTTAGAGGCATAACCGCATTGAAAGCAATGTCGCAAGTGAGGTAATCTTCGCACAATCCATGTAATACATAAGGGAAAAAGATACATAGTTGGCTTACAATCGCCACTTCACACAATTACATGAATAAAGCATTACATCATCCAAATACAATCAAGGTCCGACTACGGAACCAAAATAAAAGAAGAACCCCAAATGCGACAAAGGACCCTGATCGACCCCAACTGGGCTCCACTACTGATCATCTAGAACGAAACAACACAAATGGCAAGATCTTCATCAAGCTCCTCCTTGAGCTTGGTTGCATCACCTGCTCGGTAACATAGGCACCGCAAACTGGTTTTGAAGTACCGTGAGTCACGAGGACTCAGCAATCTCGCACCAGCGAGATCAAGACTATTTAAGCTTATGGGTAAGGTAAAGGCATGAGGTGGAGCTGCAGCAGCGACTAGCATATATGGTGGCTAACATACACAAATGAGAGCGAGAAGAGAAGGCAAAGCACGGTCGATAAAAGTATGATCAAGAAGTGATCCTATAGCAACCTCGCCAAGCATAACTCCAACATCAGTGTTCACTTCCCGGACTCACGGAAAGAGACCATCACGGTTACACACACGGTTGATGTATTTTAATTAAGGTCAACTTCAGTCTTCTACAACCGGACGTTAACAAATTCCCATCTGCCACATAACCGCGGCACGGCTTTCGAAAGTCCAAATCCTGCAGGGTGTCCCAACTTAGCCCATGACAAGCTCTCACGGTCAACGGAGGAATAGACCTCCACCCAAGACACTCCGATCGACTCGGTATCCCGTACAACAAGACATTTCGACAGGGTAAAACTAAACCAAAGAACACCGCCCGAATGTGCCGACAAATCCCGATAGGAGCTGCACATATCTCTTTCTCGTGGCACACTCGGATGAGACTAGCTACGAGTAAAACCAACCTCAAGTTTCCCGAGGTGGCCCCATGAGTAGCTTCGGTTCGGACCAACACTCGAGGAGCACCGCCCGGGGTAAAATAAAGATGACCCTTGAGTCTGCAGAACCCAAGGGAAGGTGGTAGGTTGTTAGAGCAAATGGTAAAACCAATGTTGGGCATTGCTGGAGAAGCTTTACTTAAGGCGAATCGTCAAGGGGTTCCCATTATAGCCCAACCGTAAAAATCCGGGAACATAACACCGATATGACGGAAACTAGGGTGGCAAGAGGAACAAAACACTGCATAAGGCCGAGCCTTCCACCCTTTACCAAATATATAGATGCATTAATTAAATAAGGTATATTGTGATATCCCAACAAGTAAACATGTTCCAACAAGGAACAACATCTTCATGTTCCAACAAGGAACAAACTTCAATCTTCACCTGCAACTAACAACGCTATAAGAGGGGCTGAGCAAAGCGGTAACATAGCCAATCAACGGTTTGCTAGGAATGGTGTCAAAGGTTAGGGGTTTGACATGGCAATTTGGGAGGCTGACAAGCAAATGGTAGGCATCGTGGCATTGGCATAGCAAAAGAGCGAGCAAACTAGCATAGCAAAGATAGTAGTGATTTCGAGGGTATGATCATCTTGCCTGCAAGGTTCTCAGAGTTGTCGAAGGCTTGATCCTCGTAGGCGTTCTCAACAGGTTCCTCGTTCACGTACTTGTCTCCCGGCTCTACCCGAAGCAAGAACACAAGCAACGGAACCACAATCAAACAAGGAACAATGCACAAGCAATAAGATGCAATACATGACATGCTATGCGAGATGTGATATGCAATGCATATGTATGCTCCGGAAGGAAAATGATGAACCGGGCATCAACTTGGAAAACCAAGTATGCCGCTGGAAAGATGAGATGATTTCGGTTGAAAACGATATAAAGATCACCGGAATCGGATGCACGGTTTGCAAATGACAAGCAAAACAAGAATGATGCAAAACTGCGTTTAACAGCCCGATGCTACTTAGCACGCAACAAGAAACTATACTACAGCACCCCAACATAAAAGCAAAGCATATGGCAGCGAACTACAGGAGATGCTTAACAAAGAGGAACACTGAGCTACGGCTAAATCACATCATAACATGTTCAAACAAGCATGGTGAAAGTGCTCAAAATATCAGGTTCACAGACTTGGTGAAAAAAACTAACATGCCAGGAATTAACATCAGGAAGGCATGTTTAGAGCAAGCAAACAACATGCTACAGGATCTTATAATAGCAAAACAAGGCATGACATGATTCTACTCAAAGCATATATCAATAGTCCCTTACTGACCATAAGCCAAAAGGACTCTAAGAAATGATGGCACCCATGTAAACATTGCAAGTTTTATTACAGATTTCAGACTTAGCGTAAAAACTGGGCATGGCAAAAACAGTTAATCTAGTAGGCATGTTCGTGAGCTCGATGCACTCACTACAGAGCAATACATGGCATGGCAAGGCAACCAACAGTAAGAAGGCATGATTATGAAGCTAAGCATGGCAAGAGCAAGGTCATAGCATACACGGATCAACTACAACGACCTCGTGAAAATTGAATCTCATACAAACAATCTGCCAGGAAACATTTTCAAGCAACTTTGGAGCAGGAAATGAACATGTTACAGCAGGCTATAAATGCAAACAAGGGCATGAATGGATAGAGCAAGACATGTGTATCAAATCATGTTTATAGAGCATCTCCAGATTATGCATAGAATGATTACTAGAAGCATGTTAACATAGCACCAAATTATAACAGAATCTGCCAGGAAAACAGTAACAGCAACTACCCTACTTTGCATGGCAAACACCCCTGGAAAGATGGCATGGCAATGTTCAACTCACATGTAGGACTCAAGTTCATAAGGTGCACACATAATTCATGGCAAAAATGACAAAAGAGCTCGAACTGATAAGATCCTGAAACTAACGATCTGAAGCCTTCTTCCAACAGCATTTCGGGCATCAAGATGAGCTCAAATGCAAATGATGCAATGGAATAAAATGATGTACTCTTCGAGACGAACAATTTGACATATTATACGCCCAAAACGGAGCTACGGATGCAGAGATGTGATGCAATGAACATGGGTCCAGAATGTAAAATTAACAGGGACTTAGTGGGAAAACGGGCGACTCAAGACGGATTACGAGGCACGACGCGATCTCGCCGGAGTTCGTCGGAGATGGCCGGAGAAGGCGAGGGAGAGGTCGGGGCGCCGGGGAAGGGCGGATCCGGCGGGTCCCTTGCCGGATCCAGCCGGTGGTAACGCCGGGCGGAGGAGGAGGCCGCGGCGTTATGGCGCGGCAGGCGGCGGCGGTCGCCGCGGCGCGGCGGCGCCGGCGCCATGGACCGACGGCGGCGGCGGGAGGCGCGGGGAGCGCGCGAGGGGGCGCGGGCGACGGGCGGAGCTGCTGGCGCGGCGGGCGGCCTTGCAGCGGCGCATGCGCGGCGGCGCGTGGAGCGCACGGCGGCGGCGGAGAGTGCACCGCGGCGGCGGAGAGGCGGGCGGCGCGGCGGCGGCGGCGGCGCTTCACGGCCGGTCCGGCGAAGGCAAAGGCCAGCGCTGGCAGGCATGCGGCGGCGGACGGCGGCGGCGCGCGACGTGGCGCGACGCGCGTTAGCGCGGGGCGCGCTGCGACGTGGCGTCGCGTGATTCGCCGGGCGAGGTGTCCGCGGACATGTCCGCTCGGCGGACGTGTCCGGCGCGCGAGGAGGACGAAGGCTAGGGTTGGATCGCGGGAATTTCGGAGGGCACATATTTATAGGTAGAGGGAGCTAGGAGAGTCCAAATGAGGAGCGGTTTTTGGCCACGTGATCGTGATCGAACGACCGAGAGCATGGAGTGGAGTTTGGTGGGTTTTGGCCACTTTGAAAAAAGGTGTTGGGCTGCAAACAAAGAGGGCTTTACTTGCCACCGGCTAACCGTTGAGTACCAAACGACCTCCAAATGGCACGAAACTTGACAAAGCGGTTCACCGGTGCTATACCAAGGCCACTTGGCAAACCTCGGCCATTCCGAGAAAGTTTAATACCCGCACACAACAGGAGAGAAGAAGGGGACGCCGGGGAACATAGGAGCGCCAGATTGCAAAACGGACAACGGGGAAAAAGCTCGGATGCATGAGACGAACATGTATGCAAAATGAAATGCACATGATGACATGATAAAATGCAGATGATGACATGGCAAAGTGCAACACGCAAGCAAATGACATGGCAACGACAGCGAATAACTGGCAGACACCTGGCGCATCGGATCCGGGGTGTTACACTTTCCCCTCGCTCTCTGGCTCTCCCGCCCCCTGATCTCTCCCTCACCCCTAGCTCCTCCCTGAGCTCCATCCGAGAGCAACCGCGACGGCCACCGTCTTGCGTACTCGTAGCCACCGTCCTCCTGTCGCCGCATCACCGGGTCTAGAAGCTCCACCGCCGAGCACCTTGTCTCCACACCGAAGGAAACGAGCCGG
Organism: Aegilops speltoides; assembly: GCA_021437245.1. Taxonomy (NCBI): domain Eukaryota; kingdom Viridiplantae; phylum Streptophyta; class Magnoliopsida; order Poales; family Poaceae; genus Aegilops; species Aegilops speltoides. The sequence continues at coordinate 235,731,720 of CM038141.1, forward strand.
AGGGCTCCGCTTCGTCGCCAATGTCGCCATCTTCGCCGTCGGTGCCCGAAGGAAGTCACCATCGATTCGCAGCAACCTGGCCGTCCCCAACCTCGTTGACGACGCCATCAGATGCGCTGTGAGCACCCACGCCATTTACCCCTTCTCCCCTGGTCGCGCTCGTCCTCTAGGCCGTAGCCCCGCCATGGTCGAAGCTCCGCCGCCGCATATGCTCGCCGCCACCGCCGCTACACGCCGTCCCGAGCATCCCCACGGCCACCGTTGGATGCGCGCGAGTGAGGGCCTCCTCCCGGTGCCCTTCGCTCGCCCAGCCGCCCCCTATAGCGCTGTCCCGAGTGGACTCCGCCGCGCCGGAAGGTCGCCGGCGGCCTAACCCTGGCCATGCCGACGTGGCATCATCATTAGCGGCTAATGAGGCCGCTAACTAACCCACATGCTCACTGACACATGGGCCCACATACTAATTAACCCCTGTTTCGTTTCTGTTTAGACTAGTTTAAAATCGGGCGGGACCCACGCGCTAGAGTTGACCGTCCTGACGTGGCTGTTGACTAGGCCCACATGTCAGCGGCACTAACCAGCCCCAGTCACTGACCAGTGAACCCTACCGGTCAGGTTTGACCTGCAGCAGCGCCTGTTGACCTGATGACGTCACAGTGACGCAGTGCTTACGCAATAAATCATTTACTGGATTTATTCTTATTCAGCAAATTCCAAAAAATGCCCAAAACTTCTAAAATTCATAGAAATTCAACCGTAACTCCAAATGAAATAAATTATATATGAAAAATGATCAGAAAAATCCAGTCTATCCATCTATACCATTTTTATGCATGTTAGAACAACTTATAGCTACTGTTTAGGAGAAATCATATTAATGGCATTTAAACCTTCACATATGGAGTTTGAATTTGAATCTTGGATTCAAATCAACTTCATTTAACTTCCTACTAGTTGCATTAGCTCAAACCACATCATATTGCCATGTCATGATCATGCATCATATTGTGCATTGCATTGATTGTGTTCTTCCTTTTTTGCCGGTGTTTTTCCCCTCTCGATAGACGTGGTTCCGGCGATGAGTTCGATGACACCGATGAAGAACTATACTATCTTCAGAAGTGCCAGGCAAGCAAAACCCCCTTGTTCATTCCGATACAATCCCACTCTCTTGCTCCTGCTCTCTTTTACTGCATTAGGACAACAACGATTCAACTGTTACATGCTGTGGTAGTTGAACCCCTTTCCTCTGCATGACCTGTCATTGCCACAGTAAATAGATGAAACCCACTAGCACGAGTAGGAGTTGTTTGAGCCCTGATGTGCCTACTCATTCATGCTTGTTTGTTATGCCTGCTATTGCTTAGAGTTGTGTCAGGTCTGATTCATCGGGGATGAATTGGAATGTGGTGAACATGTCCTACTTTTGAGAGCTAAGTGTGTGAACACGATTTGGTAAAGGTAGCGGTGAGAGGCCATGTAGGAGTACATGGTGGGTTGTCTCATTGCAGCCGTCCTTAGGAACTGAGTTCTGTGTTTGTGATCCATGAACAGTTACTACCACAGATTGGGCTCCGGGTGCTCCAAGCTCTCTCGACTTATTAATCAACCTGATCTCTGTCCAGGAGTTGCAACTAGTTTCTGGTGTTTGTAGGTAGTGTTAGTAGTCTACCAAGTGGCACCCGGTACAGGTGGGCTTGGGACAGACTAGGCACAGTGGCATGGTGTACCAAGTGGCACCCGGATGGTGGGCTTGGGAACCCTGCTCACATCGTTTGGGGCCGTGAGCGACACCCCGGCCGGATCTCCTTGCGGATGGAACCCGAATAGGTGATAAACCTGGACGAGAGACTTGTGTGGTTAGTCAGGTCGTGGCCGACTCCCTCGCCAGGCTTCCGCTTGAAGGTTGCCGAGATACATGACGTGTACATGGTGGTAAGTGGCGAGAGCGTGTGTGAAGAAGTACACCCCTGCAGGGTTAATATGATCTATTCAAATAGCCGTGTCCGTGGTAAAGGACTTCTGGGTTGCCTGTACAGTTCATAGACAAGTGAAAGTGGATACTCTAAAATACGCAAGATAAGCGTGAGTGCTATGGATGGCGTTCTTGCAGGGAAACGGGAGTGGATCCATAGTGGTGTATTGATATGGTGAATATGTGGACTCGTGTGCGCCACCTCAAAAGAGTTACTTGCAGTCGTAGTTTAGGGTAGCCACTGAGTCAAAGCTGGCTTGCTGTAGTTAAACTCCACAATCCCCTTTGTTGATAATGATGCATATGTAGTTAGTTCTGATATAAGTCTTGCTGGGTACATTTGTACTCACGTTTGCCTATTTTATGTTTTTGTAGAGAGACTTCAGTCTCGCTAATAGTTCCACGTGGACTTCGACGTTTAGCTTGTTACCTCAGCTACGATCTTGTGCCCTCGGCATGATCTGGTAGTTAGTCAGGCTTCTCAGCCTTTTTCATTTGTAGTTGTCTGTACTCAGACATGTTAAGCTTCCGCTTGTGCTTTGACTTGTATGCTCTGAGTGTTGGGTCTTGAGACCCATGTTTGTAATATCTCGCTCCTCGGAGCCTAATGAATAAATATTTGAGTTGTAGAGTCATGTTGTGATGCCATGTTGTATTTGCACATATCGAGCATATTGTGTGTATGTTATTGAAATGCTTGGTATGTGTGGGATCTGAGTATCTAGTTGTTTATCCTTAGTAGCCTCTCTTACCGGGAAATGTCTCCTAGTGCTTCCACTGAGCCATGGTAGCTTGCTACTGCTCCGGAACACTTAGGCTGGCCGGCATGTGTCCTTCTTCGTTCCTGTGTCTGTCCCTTCGAGGAAATGTCACACGATGAATACCGGAGTCCTGTTAGCCCGCTACAGCCCGGTTCACCGGAGTCCTGCTAGCCCAGTGCTACAGCTTGGATTCACTCGCTGATGACCGACACGTTCGATGCTGGTCATGGATGCCTGTCCCTGTAAGTTTGTGCCACTTTGGGTTTATGACTAGCCATGTCAGCCCGGGCTCCTTATCATATGGATGCTAGCGACACTATCATATACGTGTGCCAAAAGGCGCAAACGGTCCCGGGCAAAGGTAAGGCAACACCCGTGGGAATACCGTGCGTGAGGCCGCAAAGTGATATGAGGTGTTACATGCTAGATTGATGTGGCATTGAGTCGGGGTCCTGACAACAAGTAGTAACCATACTTAGTGCACATGAAGGTTAGCAAAAGATTGAGAAGCGCCCAACCAAGAAACAAAAAATCTCATAAGCGAGCATTGAGCATAACTAACACCGAATAATGCACCACAAGTAGGATGTAATTTCATTGCATAACTATTGACTTTCGTGCTTGCGTAGGGAATCACAAACCTTAACACCAATATTCTTAATAAAGCATAACTATTCATCAACATGACTCACATATCACTATCATCATATCTCAAAACTATTACAAAGAATCAAGTTTATTTTACCCAATGATCTTCATGAAAGTTTTTATTATATCCTCCTTAGATATCTATCACTTTGGGACTAATTTTATATGTTGCTTTTTTAATAAGCTCAAACAAATATAAGTGAAGAACATGAGAATAATATTTGTTTCTCTCAAAATAATTTAAGTGAAGCAAGAGAGAACTTCTTCAAAGATAACAAAGCACACCATGCTCAAAAAGATATAAGTGAAGCACTAGAGCAATTCCAAGGCTCTAAAAATTTAATTGAAGCATAGGAGCAATTCTAACAAGTCAAAGCATAATTTTAGCTCTCTCAAATAGGTGTGTACAACAAGGATTTATGACTTAAAACAAACAGCAAAACAAGCAAAGACTCATATCATACAAGACGCTCCAAGCAAAACTCATAATATGTGATGAATACAGTATATGGCTCGCGTTGCCTCCAAGAGGGCGGCCCAGGCGCCCTAGTTGCCATTGCCTCCAGGCCCTCCCTCCCCCATGCTTCTACGCCGCTGCCACCGGAGGAGGCCGGCGAGCGAAGCTCGCCTGGCGGACGGCGGACCTTCCTCCTCTCCTCGCGAGGGGATCCTCTGGCCAAAACGTGATGGCAAACCTGGTCGCCCTGCATGGAGGCAGAGTGGGTGCGATGGGGCGGGGGCCCGATCGGATTCCGGCAGCGGTTGTGCCTCCACGGCTACGAGGGCAGCATGAGGCCAGCCATGGCGGTTGGCAGCGGCGGATCTGGGGCCCCCACCCCAGATCGGTTCCCCTCTAGATGGTGTGGGCTCGGGCGCCAGCCTAGCGGCCCTGAGCGGCGGTGGGCACGCGTTGAGGTTGCCTCCACTAACCGGCGTGTCGGGGAAACCGATCCACGAACACCTATGGGGCCGGCGGACCGGGCCCCTTTCGGTTCGGCGGGGGGCGGAGATTGCACGAAGAGCGGATCGAGGCGAAGCACACGAGCAGTTTACCCAGCCGAGCTCTCCGAGAGATAATACTCCTACCGCTGCATGTCCGAGTGTATTGAGTTCTTGCTCGGGCGCTGGTGCTACAAAGACACACTAGCTGCTAACGAGACCGAGCGTGAGTGTTTTTCGCTTCGAACCCCCCACGCTATGCGCATGGGCCACCTTTTATATGCTCAAGGGGTCAGCGACAGGTGGCAACGCAGACAAGGGTAAAAATGGAAAAGTGTTGCGGTTGGTACAACTACTTGTACAAAGTATCATACCTAACCCCGACGGCAGGGACAAAGGCATTAAATGCCCATCTGCACGCCCGACAAAGGCAAAAAGGGACCGTCGGGTGCCACCACCGCCACACGATGGCAATCGTGTCAGCGCCGCTGTTATCACAAGACCGCTGGCTGCACAGCTTTCTTGCCGCTACCGAAAGGTCCTGTATGGCACAGCTTGGTGGATGTGCTGGACCGCGGTACAGAGTGGTAACTGCCGCTGCAAGCGCCTTGCCGCGTCGTTGTCTTGTGGCGCCCGAAGCTTGTCGCCATCGGGCCTCGCCGGACGCTGCGTGGCGCGTCATGCAAGTTCCTTGAGATGCCTTGTTGGCCTTCCCGCAAGCTCCTCTTGCCGGGCCTTGTCTCCTTGGCTTGAATACTTCGTTCTTGAATGGCTCCAAAGGAACCACAGAGGACTTTGGCGGTCACCCGCAAGCCTTGCCACGGGTGTCTGCGATCGCCCGGCACAAGTTCGGGATACTAGGGTACCCTACTCTAGTACACCGACAGAGCCCCGGCTCGGGCCACACACGATGCCGAAGCGCTGTTGGGCTAGGCCCAAAACAGGGCACGGGCACGCGCGGCCGGGGTTACGCCGTATCTTACTCCGTATCCACCGCGCCCTCCCGAACAGCACGTGTCGAATGCGGCATCGTGGGAGAGATCATGGGTGGTTTTTATTCGAAAGATGGAACGTCCGCCTCCCTCTTTATAAACAGGGGAAACAGGGCAGTTCGCCCATCTCGCGGTTGTGTTCCAATCTCAAAATCTCCGCCGCCCCCCTTCTTCCCAAAGCTGAAAGAGAGCAGCGCCCGCCTCCATAGCCATCGGCAGCACCGACGCCGTCGATCTCTCCCACCACCTCCGCCATGGCTCCGAAAGCCGGGAAGGTCGTGAAGTCGGCCGAGGCGCAGCGGCTCGTGGCGCTGCGAAAGGAGCGGGCAATCTTCCCCCCCAAGCTCATCGCGAAGGAGCAGAGGGAGTACTACTACCTCTTCTAGTCGACGCAGACGCGAGCGCATCCGCGCACGAAGGTACTCTCAGCCGCCACTTCGGAACTGGCTCCGAATGGATATCCCTTCTTTGCGTTGTTCTTCTACTGCGGGCTCTGCCCGCCTTTCTCTGAGTTCTTCTGCGATATTATGAACACCTACGGGTTCCACCTCCTTGACTTCACCCCCAATGCCGTTCTGACCATGGCAGTTTTCGCACATCTCTGCGAAAACTTTGTCGGAGTCTATCCAAATGTAGCTCTTTTTCGCCACTTCTTTATGCCCCGAGTTGAGAGAGGGGAGCCTTTATCCGGCGGAATCGCCTGGATCTCGAGAGCTGGCAAGAAGGAAGCTTATCTGGAGGGAGAGCTCCGCAGCAAGTGGGAGGAATGGAGAGCAGACTGGTGTTGGATTGTCGAGGAGAATCCGCAGCCATTTACCGCCCAGCGCCAAGCCCCAGTAGCGCGTGACAACGATTGGAGCAGCGTGGCCCTGGAAGACGATAGGCTGAAGATTGCCGTCACCCGGATCCTGTGCCTCAGGCTTGCGGGCTCATCAGAGGCGCCAGAGGCGCAGATTTTCTTTGCCGCCGACGCCCGCAGAGAGGAGGAGACCCGCCGGGATTTCGCACGCGGCGGATATCATGAGGCTGCGCCGGGCCTCAACTTCAACTTCACAGCCTCGAACTGACGCGATGCTCTCGAACTATTCAAGCACGACCCTCAACATCCCGGCGTTCAGGTTGTCGGCGGGTGTCGCTCATTGTGCAACAATTCCTCGCTCGACCGCATCCGTGCAATGATGCCGCTGTGCGATTCGCATGGAATTGTCCCAACTTGGCAAGAGCCTGCAGATGACGTTGTGTAGGAGTTCTTTGACGGCTTGGTAGAAGTGCCTGTCCGCTCCGATGAACAGAAAAGCCTTACTCGCGACACCACCGATGCGGAGATGCAGCGCATCGCCACTAGGCTGGAAGAGGCGGCGGCAGCCGCTGCCGCGGGCGAGCTTGGATTCACCGTGGAGGAGGCAGAGGCAGCAGAGGCGGCAAGCCTTGCCGAGCGAGAGTGGCTTGCCGGCGAGGGAGAGCTTGTCGGGCCTGAAGTCGAGTCGAGCGAGCCCGCCGAGGGTGCGTGCGGCTCGATGAAGACCAACTCCTCTTCCTCCTCATCTTCAGACAGCTCGCCGCAAGCAGAGCCCCCAGCTCCACCAAGAAGGCGTCTCCGCAAGGCCGGAGACGTAGCGGGGCGGCAGACGAGTCAACAGCCGCCGCGCCACGCGACGCGCTCCACCGTGGCAAGCACTATTGCCGCGGGAGCGCCTCACGCCGCTGTGGCAAATGGAGCGGGGTCCTCCCGGACCACCGCTTCTGCTCCTGCCGCTTCTCACGCCGCGGCGGCGGCCGGAGCTGGGTCATCTCAGACCACCGCCACTGCCCCCGCCAAGCGGCTAAGGGAAACTACTCCTCCACCTCGTATCCGACGAGGAAGAAGAAGAGTAAGATTCTCTGCTGTACTTGTAGTTCTTCAATTATTGCTGTTTTGTCTTGTATCTGATTTGCTTTACTCTGAACTCATTCCTTTTCAGGACTCTGGCCTAGAGAGCGGCGAAGAGAGCCAAGGTCCCGGTGATTGTCATCGAAGACGAACCCACCGCGACAGCAGGGGGTGTGTCTGAGACCACCTTGCCGGACCCGGCAACTATTCCCCAAAGCAGCCCCCAGCGCAGCCCCCACCGTAAGTATATGGTTTACTTCCCGCTGTTAGGCACGCATGGGTGCTCTTTCTTTGCTTACATCTGATTATTGGTTTGTGTAGGAGCAGAGCAGCCTCACCAGGAGCGCCCGGAAGCCGCCCCCGACATGCCATCTGCTTCGACTATGCCGCCAATGGAGGGTTCCCCGGCAAGGGAGAAATCTCCGGCAAGGTAAAGTTCTCCGGCAAGGGACATCACCAGCGACCCCCCGGGAGTGGAGACCATGACTGTAGAACCCAGTACAGGTGATCCTCTTGCTTGAAAACTTCCCTTGGGTTCTTCTTCTTCCGATTTTCTTTCTGGATATTTGCTTGACTTTTCTCCCTCTTCCGGCCGTCAGATCCATCTACCACGGAGCCGATGGAGACCGAGGTTGCCGGCGAGGAGAACGCGTGCGGCAATACCGACGATGTCACTGCTACTGAAGAAGCAGCCGGCGCTGATGGTCCCGCTGGCGAAGAGGCCGCCGAAGCCCCTGCCGCGAAAGTTGGTGAGGGGTCTGGCGATCGCACTGACGGCCCTAAGGCCGCAGGAGCGTCAGGCGCTACGCCGACCGCCGATCCCTCCGCCGCTGCCGCAGCGTCAGGCTCCGAAGAGCCCCAGCCCGGCGCCTATTTGAAGGCCGGCGATGGCGTCTTCATCAAGATCCCCTGGGCGTCAAGCTCCAGGGCGCCGGTCGAAGGAGTAATCTTTGATGGAGAGGTGCTCACCTCCGCCGGGCTGACGCTGGTTGACGCGCCGAGCAGCAGCAGCGGCGAGCCTGAGGAGGAGCAGCTGCTGCGGAAGCTGTTGTCGCTCTACCGCGCTCGACAGGCCAAGCTGGAATCACGAGAAGCGCTTCTCGCGAAGGCGGGAGTGGACATGGAGAAGCGCGCGGAGGAGCTCCAGGGACTTAACCAGGAAGCTCTCCGGTCCCTGGCAGAGGAGCGGGAGCGACTTGCCGAGGAGCGGAAAGCCTTCCTCCTCGAGAGGGCTGAGGTTGAAGAGCAACAGCGGCTTGCCGCCAAGAAGCTGTCTGCGCAGGAGGGCGAGTTGGCGCAGCGGAAGGTCAACCTTGACAGCCACGAGGAGGAGCTTGCGGCGCACGAGCAAACATTTGGTGGGGCTCTCAAGCAAGCAGAGGATACTGCTGCAGCTGCCGAGGCCGCCAAGAAGGAGCTGGAGACGGAGGTGACGCAGCTGGAGGCCGATCTCAAGGCGAGCGGTGAAGAGCTTGCCGCGCTCAAGCGTGAGCGCGAGAAGGACGCCTACACCCTTGGCGAGCTGCAGGATCGTCTCGCCGAGAGGAGCAAGGAGCTTAGCGCCGCCAAGGACTCCAACGCAGATATTGAGTTGAAGCTGACTACTTTGACCAAGACGCTGGACGGCGCCAGGGAGCAGGAGGTGGCCTTGAAGGAGAAAATCAAGGCCGACGAGGCGCTGCTGGCGAGTGCTGCAGTCACCCAGAACACTTTTAGGGAGAATGTGGAGCACTAGACGGAGGGTCTCGTGGATATTGCCACAGCCATCGACAGGGAGCTGGCGCAGCTGGGGATGGAGGATCTCGGGTATCCCTCCGATGAGAACCTCGAACCCAGCGCCAAGCTCACCTTGTTCTTCAAAGGCGTGGCGACGACCCTCCAGCGACTCCGGGAGAAGATCCCAAAGCAGCTGGTTAACGAAGTCGCAAGAAGATCTCGCTGGAGCTCTTCTAAAGGTGTTGGTGAAGGTGGCCTTCCGCAACCCGGCCTCAACCTCACCAACGCCCTTAGGACCTTGCCGCGGATGCTGATCCGAAGGCCAAGACCCTTGTCGCACCCATTGTGGACAAGGTGAGTGGGATCAAAAGGGTCGAGGGCGATCGCGTAGATTAGGCCGCCCGTTTTCTCCTTTTCTTGTCGCTGTTGGTCATGTTATGAGAACAATCTATTAGAGCTGCGACAAGCTATCTTGTAATATAACTCTATTTTGGGTAGTGATTGCTATGTTATTTCCTTTACTTGATTCCTTCCTTTGTATTTTTTGCCCTACGCTTTTAGGGAACTTGTCGGCGCAGGCACCTTATCCGCTAGCGCTGAGTGCGGGACGTCAGCAGCCTGCTGGCGGTGCCGCTACCGGTAAGAAACCTTGTCGCAACTAGTCGCAACTCACTTAAGTTATTGAGCGGACTCGAAACAAAGTAAGGGCGCAACTAGCTACGAGTTGGTTCCTCCGCGCACAGGTTTTCCATACAAAGCACGGTCGTTCGAGGAAGATAACTTAATTTTTTTTAAAACTGATTGCTCAAACTTTGGCAACTTAGCTTTTCTGTCGTTTGCTTCCCGGTAAGGCGAAACTTTCTTGAACGAAGTCTGGTCCACACCATTATATTCTCCTTTCCCCCCGGGAAACTTGTGGGCGAGGGAACCTTCCCTTCTTTGAGAAAAAGAAAGAAGAGAAAATAAAGATATGGAGCCTTATGGCTCGTTATTGCTTACCGGGGGTAGGCGCTGCACAAAGTGTTAGATAACATATGCAAAAAATAGAAAGCATGAAATTGACAAGATGTGCGGAGCACATGAGCTTTACTTATGCACGGGGTCTGCGCCCGGCTTTGTACAAAGGATTACATGCAACATCGGCAAGACTTGTACAAAAGGTGGTTGCCGGAATAGGTTCTGGCAACCGCGCCCTACGGGTAAAACTTACGAAGATGCTCAATGTTCTAGGAGTTGCTCACCGGAATGCCATCCTCGGTCTCATGGCGAACAGCGCCAGGCCTAGTGACTCGTTTCACCCGTTAAGGGCCTTCCCACTTCGGCGTCAACTTGTTGGAATTCTTGGCGGACTGAACGCGCCGAAGAACAAGGTCGCCTTCCTCGAGACTTCTGGCACTAACTTTGCGGCTATGGTAGTGGCGCAAAGCTTGCTGGTATCGAGCAGCTCGTACAGCGGCCTGAAGACGGTCCTCCTCAAGGAGCAGCGCGTCATCTTGTCGCAGCTGCTCTTGCTCAAGCTCATCATAAGCGAGCACTCGAGGTGACCCGTATACGAAGTTCCGTGGGGAGAACCGCCTCGCTCCATAGACTAGAGCGAAGGTGTCCGCCGCTGGCTTGATTTGGCGTCGTCCCGACGACCAAAGAACCACCGCAGCTCCTCAATCCAGCTTCTTTCCGCGACTTGCGCAGCTCGCCGAAAGTCCCGGTCTTGAGTCCGCAACACTTCAGCATTTGCCCTTCCGCTTGACCGCTGCTTCTCGAGTGAGCAACGGAAGCGGCAAACCTTGGCGCCAAGATCTTGGACGTCTCGCATGAAAGTGCGGCTCGTGAATTGCGTGCCGTTGCCGGTGATGATCCCGTTAGGGATCCCGGCGCAAACAATCGACCAAGAACTTGATCGCCGATCGCTTGTCACCTTCCTCATCGCTTCCACATCCGCCACTTTGTGAACTTGTCGATTGCAACGCATAAGTACTCAAAGCCCCGACAGCTTCGGGAAAGGGGCCGAGGATGTCGAGCCCTGCACCAAAAATGGCCGTGATAAAGGGATCATCCGGAGAGCTTGAGCTGGCTGGTGTATCTGCTTGGAATGGAACCGCACGCTTCACACTTGGTTACTTGTGCGATTGCATCCCGGAGGGCTGTCGGCCAAAAGAAACCTTGCTGTAATGCTTTGCCGCAAGTGTTTTTGCGCCAATGTGGTGACCACATATGCCTCCATGTATCTTCGCCAACAGCTTTTGTCCGTCTTCCCGTGAATACACTTCAATTTCACACCGTTGAGTCTTCTTCTGTACAGTGTGTTGTCGACAAACTGGTACATACTTGACTGCCGGGCTACTCTTTCCGCTTCTTCTTGCTCTTCGGGAAGTTCTCCTGTCTGAAGGAAACGGTGAAAGTGCGTTATATCGACTAGAGGGGGGGTGAATAGGCGATTTTTATGAATTCTTCACTGAGGAATTTGCTGGTGAGGAAATTCCTTAGCGAAGAACTACTTGCAGCGGAATAAGTACTCAGAAGTAAACATAACAGGATACAAACATAGTCATCATGATGAAATGAGGACTAGCACAGAGTACAGAAAACGTAAACACAGGATAACAAGATGAAGACAAACAGATCAAGAAATTGAACCGAGGAATTTGTGAAAGTCTTCACCAAAGTCTTCAAGCACGAGATATGAACAACATACAACACAAGAATGAGGAAATGAAAGAGTTGAGGAAATAGAACCAGCTTAGTTGGTGAAGACAATGATTTGGTAAACCAGTTCCAACTGCTGTCTCGGTTGTACGTCTGGTTGGAGCGGCCGAGTATTTAAACTCGAGGACATGCAGTCCGGACACCCGCCTCGAGCCGCAACTCAGACACCCAGCCTCACCGTATTCTCCTTGAACTAAGACCACACAGCCTCGTCCCAATCACTCGTGGTAAGTCTTCAGTGACTTCCAAACCTTCACAGACTTGGTCACTTGGCGATCCACAATTCCTCTTGATGTTCTAGACCTTGACGCCTAACCGTCTGGAAGAAGCACAGCCTTCAAAGGTAATAAGCGCCGGATCCACGCAGGATCAATTTCTTCATGATGCTCAATAACTTTGGGTTTGTGGGGTTTGGTTTTGGGATTTTCCTCACTCGATGATTTTCCTCAAAGTCCTCGAGGATGGGTTGCTCTCAAATGACAAGTGTCAAGTTCTTCTCGAGCAGCCAACCAACTAGTGGTTGTAGGGGCGGCTATTTATAGCCTAGGAGCAGCCCGACATGATAAGACATAAATGCCCTTCAATGATATGACCGTTAGGTGGATAAGATATTTTGGACAGCCACAAGAAGACAAAGAACGGTCGGAAATTTGACTCTCAAATTCCTCGTATATCATGTTCCTCATCTGTAGGCAATTCGATCGGCGAATTCCTAACTCCTCGCCGAAAGAAGTCCTCAAGGACTGTAAGAACTGCGCTCTCATCAATAAATTGATGAATCAGTATGAGATATCCAATGGCTTCACTTGAAGGGATTGGTAGGTGTAGGATTTTGAGTTGAGCATCACATGGAAATTTTTCCTTAGTATTTCCTCGACCCCTTTAACAAAGACGGTGTTTCCTATGACTCAAGAAAGAGAAAATGAAACTACGAAAACAAAAGTCTTCACGCTTCATGTTCCTCAAATGAATACCAAGTCTTCAAGGTCACACCAATTTCTTCACTTTCAAAGTCTTCGAAAGTCTTCGAATATCAAAGTCTTCAACAAGAACTTCATTTTAGGGTCGACTTTCTTTGTAAATATCAAACTCCTCATATACTTATAGACCTGTGTACACTCACAAACGCATCAGTTACTTAACCTATAAGTCTTCAATACACCAAAATCACTAAGGGGCACTAGATGCACTTACAATCTCCTCCTTTTTGGTGATTGATGACAACATAGGTTGAGTTTTCAACGAGAATAAACATATGAAGTGTAAATACTGATATTGAGGAATTTGATTGCAAGATATAGAAGAACTCCCCCTGAATATGTGCATAGTGAGGAATTTGCTTTTGAGGCAATGCACATTTGAAGAATTGAATCATGGAGATCTCCCCTATATCTTGTAATTCATACACGCATTTGATATATAATATGAAGAATTTGAAATGCATGATGAAATATGGTGCCTGATAAGATTCAGCATGCGTGCAATAATATTAACGAGGAATAAGCATGCAGAATAACACATCAAAAGTATCAGAGCATAGTGCATCAAAGTCAGAGCACAATGCACCGTCCAAAAGTATCAGGGCACCATCGGATTTAAGATTACAACTCGATCCAATAAAAGTTTCAGAAGAACGAGAGTTGTAACTTAACAAAAACGCCCATAATACAAACCCGCTTGAAGACTAACTCAGATTTCTCCCCCTTTGTCATCAAATGACCAAAAGGGTCGAAACTGAGGACTAACGCCCCCGAAGAATTTCAAGTCGATGGAGGAGCGCCAGCGTTGTTGGGGTTGTTCGTTGAAGTAGGGCATGCCGCAGTGTCGTTCAAATCTTCATGTTCATAAGTTTCACGCGATGAAGAATAAGAGCTGGCCACCAGATCAGGAACTTTGACTCTCTTGAATTTCTTCGAGGTGGTGCGCACCACCAAATGCTTCCCGGAGACCCATAGACTTTAGTTCTTCCGCTGAATATACATGAGTGAGAACAGCCCAAAGCGGTTGAGGGTTTCATGAAGGTGATATCGACTTTTCTTCACCGCATTATGGGTTGAGGTCATGTTGTGAAGAATTGCAGCAAATTGGCGTTTCACCCATTTGTGATTGCGATCAACCTTCCGATGAAGACCGAGGAGTAACTCACGGTCACCATCACCACGGTGTTGTTGCTTGAGGCTTTTGCTTGGCTGATGTATTTGCGGCAAAGTGTCATGTGTTGCGAATCGCCATTGGTGGAGTAAGATGTAGCTGACGGAATTGACCATCCAATGGACGAGTGCCTTCATCGATTACAAAGCAGCTGCCTTGCCCTTATCATCGATGATGAAACCGGTCGCTTGAGGACTTCAATGGGCGGCAAGTAGCTACCATGGTTCAGAGTGTCAGCCTTGTAATTCAGTGAAGATCTTGCCCTTATGAATCTCATAATCCAAGGCGCATAGGGCTTCAGCTCAAAAGGTGACATTGCAACATTAGCTAGAGTCCTCATGAAGAAATCATGGAAATTGACGGGAACGCCATGAATGATGTTAAAGAGCATGTTCTTCATGATGCCAATGACATCTTCATCATTTGAGTCGTGGCCTTTGATAGGACTCATTGTCTTCGTCAGATTCGATAGACAGTCCGAGGCACATATAGCAGTTCCTTGACGAGGAATTTGGTTCGAGGGGCCTGCCCTGGCTTCAAAGGCTTCATGAGCACTTGCATATAATGATCTGTCAGTTCGTGGTCATTGTAGATGCAACGTGCACTGTCATGGGGAGGATCAAGAGGAAGGACACGAAGCAATTCAGTTGCTGGTGCCTTATATTGAGTGTTTTCTGTCATCCAATTCAGCACCCATGAATTGACATCTTCAGCATCTCCGGTGATATGCAAAGTGGCATAGAACTGAAGAATGAGTTCTTCATTCCAATCACAGATATCTGTGCAGAAATTCAGTAGTCCTGCATCATGAATAACTCGGAGGACTGGCTCGAAGCACGGCAGAGATTCCATATCCACATGAGGAATATGCTCATGATCGAAAATTTTGTCCTTGTCAAAGAGCACTGAGGAATAAAAGTTGGCCTGAGTAGCAGTCCAGAAACGTCTTTTCCTTATGCGAGCAGAGTCATATGGATTGTAATCAGTGAAGAACACATGCTCAGAAAAGGAGTCTTCAGCCTTGAATTTTTGCTTGCTAGAAAACGGATTCTTCGGTTTGGGCAGAGGAGTGTCAGTGATTTGCAGCACAACCTCAGGAATCACGATTGCAGGTGCTTCAGGCTGAGGAATTTCTGGTTCCTCTTCTTGTGCAGTTTGGGGATTAGCAGCAGCAGGTTCTTCAGCACTAGCGGCTGGAATTTCTTCATGAACAGACGATGTGGGATGAGTTTCTTCAGAGCCCATTTGAACAGTTGTAGCCGGGGACTGAGGAATTTGTTGAATAGGAGTGAAGAGAGGAGTATTGGGATGCTGACTTTCCCAAAAGTCATCGTTCATCACTGGTGTAGTGCATCCAATATCCACATCTTCTTCTTCTTTTTCAATTTCCTCAACACCAGCCTCTTCAGCTGTGAACTGAGGCATAGGTGAGGAAATGACTAGCGTTGAAGGGAAGGTTTCCACTTCAATTTCTTCATCAAACTGCTCTGAGGTAGCAACAGAATGATTTTCTTCATCAGATCTGCTTGGGATCTTGTAGTCTTCTCCATAAGGAACAATCTCCTTGGATGACATGGAGGAAATTGGAACGACATCAATAGGATTTTCAAGCGAGTTGGTCATTGGCTTCATTTTCTTCGCGGCCGAAGAATTTGACGCAGCCGATGCCTTCCTTTTTCTTCACTCGCAGCTCGCTCTGCAGCCTTTTGTCTTCTTCACTTCATAGGCGTATGGAAGAATTTGAGTTGGTGTTGGCGCAGGAGGAGCCGAGGATCTGTGGTTCATTTTCTTCAGCGCAACTGCGCAAATTGCCTGATCTCTTCAATTTCTTCAGCGCACCACTAGTGGATGCCCCGGGAATTTCTTCAATGGCTGGAATGGAGTCATCAGCCCGGAACTTGTATTCTCATCGCCAGCTTGAAAGTCATCAGCAGAAGGCCGGCATGTTCTTCAAATAGGCGAGCAGAGTCTGCAGCCCGAGGATTTGCTTATTGCGATGGGGCTGCAATAGCTTGTCATTTTCTTCGTCAAATTGATTTAATCTCACTTTGGCTCCTTGCCAATCAGCATTGTATGCATCGAAATCTTTGCCGAGGGCTTGATCTCAGATTGAGCCTTGAGAAGTTCGTCAGGAGTCAGTCTGACGATGTTCTTCTTCAGAAGCTTCTCCTTTCTAGCTTGTGCTCTCTTTATCTCACGAGCCTTTTCAAACTTCCATTTCTCTTCAGAGATGAAATGGGTCAAGATATGACTTTGACCAGAGTCGAGGCAATCGAGCAATCGGAGTGTTTGGATCCCGATGCCATAAGTCGATGAAGTCGAGGATCTTCTTCGGATCCAAAAGCAGAGGCACAGGTGTTCCTTTGGCTCTAGCGGCCTTTGCTTGTCTGTCTCTGATGATTTCTACAAGTTCTTCATCAGAAGCTTCATCATCAGAAGGCACTTGGAAAGCAACCTGTTTCTTTCTTGGACTTGGCCGAGGACCGCGTCCAGCTGTTGCTTTTGTCTTCAGCAGAGTGGGGCCTAATGAGGACATTGGCGCAGCTGAAGAACTTGCTGAGACACCAGAAGCAATTGAGAAACCCTGAGTCCTTTGACATGTAGCCAGATGCACAGGAGTTGAGGACTTGGAGGGAGCTGCTGAGGACTTTGGTGGAGCTGCAGTAGTCTGAGGGATTTGCCGTGAGGGCGCGGCTGAGGAACTTGGTCGTGAGGGCGCTGATGGTGAAGCACTTGGCTTGCAAGCAGGTTTCTTCGGCATTGATTTCCTCGGCTTGACCGAGGTCTCAGCGGCAGCAGCAGCAGAATCCTCATTGAATTTCCTCACTGCCTCCTTGGCTTGCCTTGCCAATTTTGCTTGGCGCCTAGCCCATTCTTCAGGAAAGTCTTCACCACTTTTGATGCTAGTGGGATCAGCGACTTGGCCAGGTGCCAATGGAGCTCTTGGGCATGGAGGGTTTAAGGCGAATTTCTTCATGTACTTGGGAGTAACATATCGATATTCCCTCCATTCTCGTGCCCATCTTCGTTCAATCCTCTGAATGCGCACTTTGCGCTGATTCTTGTTTTCTTTGCCAAACTTGGCTTCATCAGGTGTGCAATAATCCTTGTATATTTCATCAGGGATCTCGAAAGTAGTCATGACCTCTGGTCTCCTTCCTCCTTTCTGCGGTCTCTTTCCTTCAGCCATTTTCTTCAGGTGAGGAACTTGAACAATTGAACACTCTGAGGAAGTATGCAGTTTTTCTTCGAGGAACGCTACAAATGAGTTAAGTTGATGAGAACCTAGTGATTCAGCAGCGGACATGAGTACCTGTGAACAAAGTGTAGGTGCGAGGAATTTGGAGAGGTCATATGCGTTCTCAGAAGATTTTTCGAAAAGACAAGTTTTGAGGAATTTGACCAGTTGAGCCTTGAGGAATTTCACTAAGCGTTCTTGTCTTAGGTTCCAGAGTTGTACAGATCGAAAATCCGCACAATTGAGGAATCTTGAAGAACTGAGTGCTTAGAGAGATGGATCAAGAGCATACAGTGTGTGAGGTGTTCATATGTGAAGATTTGAAGAATAAAACACCTTTGAAGATTTTCAGAAAAGTTTGAGAATCAAAGCAAGTAATAAAAGTGACTTTTAATTACCCGAATGAAGAACACGATTTAACAGAGATGAACAGCGATGAAGTTCGTCAAGTTAGATCTCCCACGCCCTAACTTGGCAGAGAGAAGACAGCTACGGCAAGTGAGGAATGAAGATTTCCGCAGCAGAGCGGAGGAAGTAGTTCGAAGATTTTGGACTACGACGGCGACGAGGTCGAGGCAGTGAAGCTCTTCCTCACCGGCGGCGATGGAGTAGCGGCGGCGCTAGTGTAGGATCGAAAGTATGTCTAGAGGGGGGGTGATTAGACTACTTGACAATATAAAAATTATGCCTTTTGATAAAGACAAGTTTTTGGCAGATTCACAATGATGATCAAGTCAAGCATCACCCTACACATGCAATTCTAGAGTATAGGCAGCGGAAAGTAAATTGCACATGTAGTAAAGAGAGGTGGAGAGGATCAAACGCAATTTGGAGACACGGAGATTTTTCTCGTGGTTCCGATAGGTGGTGCTATCGTCAATCCACGTTGATGGAGACTTCAACCCACGGAGGGTAACGGCCATGCGAGAGTCCACGGAGGGCTCCACCCACGAAGGGTCCACGAAGAAGCAACCTTGTCTATGCCATCATGGCTCACGCCCACGGAGGGCTAGCCTTACTCGGGTAGATCTTCACGAAGTAGGCGATCTCCTTGCCCTTACAAACTTCTTGGTTCAACTCCACATCTTGACGGAGGCTCCCAAGCGACACCTAACCAATCTAGGAGGCACCACCTCCAAAAGGTAATAGATGGTGTTGATGATGATGAACTCCTTGCTCTTGTGCTTCAAATGATAATCTCCCCAACACTCAACTCTCCTCGCTGATTTGGCTGTGGTGGAAGAAAGGATTGAGTGGAAAGCAACTTGGGAAGGCTAGAGATCAAGCTTCATATGGTGGGAGTGGAGCAACTTGATCTCAACACAAGGGTAGGTAGTTCTCTTCTCGTAAATGTAAGGTAGGAGTGGTAGTTCTTTCGATGGCTCTCTCCACGAATGAAGAGGGGTGGAGGGTATTTATAGCCTCCACACAAAATCCAACTGCTACACACATTTGACCAATCTCGGTCGGACCGAAGTTGACAACTCGGTGAGACCGAAAGTTCAAATCATGTGAACGTTGGGATTTTCGTGGGACCGAAAATACAACTCGGTTAGTCCGATTCGTCCAAAGACAAGAGCTTGCCAATCTCGGTGGGACCGACTTCATCATCTCGGTGACACCGATTTGATGACGTATGTTACGTAGCTTGGCAACTCAAGTTTCGTGAGACCGAGTTCGAATCGGAAAATCCGAGATTTCTAGGGTTTGGCTATATGGCTGAGGTGGTTCATCTCGCAGACTGAGTTTGGAATATCGGTGGGACCGAGATTACTTATGAGTGTATTATGGAAGTGAAAGTTGCTGATAGTTTAGGAGATGTATCACTAAGCACTTTGAGCAACCAGATCATTATCATAACCTCATCCCCTTTTAATAGTATTGGCTTTCCTATGGACTCAATGTGATCTTGGATCACTAAACCAAAATGGAGTCTTGAGCTTTTGCCAATGCTTGCCTTAGCATTTTGAGGGGTCCACTTCTTCAGTCCTTGCCATACCCATATCACTGAACTTTCTGAAATGATTCTCAAGAAACTATTAGTTCAATGATATATATGTTGTTATTAATTACCAAAACCACCCGGGGATTAGTTGCACTTTCAATCTCCCCTTTTGGTAATTGATGACAACATATAGATCAAAGCTTCGACAAAGGATATAATCAATGAATAATATCGTCGCTTTGAGAAGTATGTGATAAGCAAGAGCTCCCCTAAATTTGTGCATTATTTAAGATTTGCGCTTGAATGCAAATGCACAATCGATTAGGATCATGGGTCACTCTTCCATGTCACATACATCTTGGTGGAGCGCACAAAGTGATAAGAATGAATAGCATGCACCCAATCACCAAGACATGAGTAAATGGTCATACAAGATAGGAATAGCATATGATAAGCATTAAGCACACATTAAAGCATAGTATGACCAAGCACTCATTAAGGTAGAATCAAACGAGTATCAAACACACGTAATGTCTCAAAACCAAAAGTATCTCAAAGAAACCGCAAATAAACGAAAGAGCAAAAGCGCAAAGACAAAAGCACTCTCTCTCGAAGTCCTATGATCTATACACTTTCTCCCCTTTGGCAACAAGTTACCAAAAGTTCAAAAGGCATAGAGCTAAGCGCCACCGGGACTCTGCGGGCGGCTCTGTCTGGGTTGATGTTGGAGTTGATATGGCAGCATCGGCGAAGACTTCACCGATGTCTCAGGCCGGAGGAGTGGTCACCGAGCCGGAGCCGGAGCAACCGATGGAGCTGTGGAGGTGCCAAGTCAGTAGTCCCGTGTCTCGCCATCGAATAGCAATGATCGGGGTCCTGTGGGAACCGGAGTAGTCTGCTGATAAGCATCCCGACTAGGTCATCCTGCATCTCACGATAAGCTCTTCCTTCTCCTCTTTGCTTCCTCAATATCAGCCTCAAGCTTGTTGATTACATTTGCACTTCATCCACTTTCACATCCAGAGCATGGATCTTGTCTTCAACAATCCTCTCTAGGCTCTCCCGAGACTGCATAATGCTGGCCAGCGTTGTTCAATCCTTTGGGTAGCTTCAAGTAGCTGTTCTCCAACACTCTTTGGTTTAGCTGCTGCTGCCGCCGCTTCCTTGTCGCCTTTGGCTTTCTTGGCAGCTTCAATCTTTGCTTGACCTTCAACCGACGTTGATCCTCCTCATCCATCACAACAACATTATCCTCATGCTCAGCTGCAGTGGTAAGTGTTCTCTATCCAACAAGAATGTGCCCGTGCAAACTTGGCATTGATAAGCATCCAATATGCGGGCAAATCCACACGACCTTTTCTCGTCACCGCAGTCCTCTTGATGGTTTCTACTATCAAGTCCATCACCTTGAAAGGTGCCTTCTCATCAAGTATATGCAGCATGTTGATAGAGTATCCTCTGATCATGCGATGATCTCCAGACTTGGGCATCAAGGTATGCCTCAGAATAGTGTTTGTGGTAGGTAGACCTGCCTGGAGATAATACACTGAGCCAAGCTTCCAAATTCCCAAATCCTTTGCTGGAACCTCTTTGTACATGTTCTTCATAGATTCATGGTTCTTCTTGGGAATACCATAGACATCAACATCATCCTCTCTTGGCACTGGAGCATTCAGCAGTTCTGCCCATTCTTCAACAGAAGAAGAATATCTTTGGCCTTCAGTCATCCATGTGATCTTTCCATATGGATAGAAATGAGCTGTGGCATAGAATTGCATAATCATCTCATCATTCCAACTTGTCAACTTTTGACCTACAAAGTCTGCAACACCACATGCAGTGAAGCTCTCATGCACATGTGGAAAGAAGTCTCTGTGCTCTTCACTCACAATGTATTTCCAATCAACATATCTTGTGTCTCGCCACTATGGGCTTCTTGTCCATCAACACATCCTCATAGAAGTCCCGCTGCTCTCGTGTGAAATCTGGGATCAACAGCAGTTCTTCTCCTCACAAAGCATATGGATCAGCTTGTCTCCATAGCCCGAGACCTCTATATTTCCTTTCCTTCATGTTCTCAGCTTGAGGATGAGCATCATTGTGAAGTGGTAGTTTTGGACGAAGTTTCAAGAAACTGGTCCTTCATCATCCGACACACCGGTGGCACATCATCTTTGTTCTTCTCTCGATGCTGGAATGTTCTCGACTGTTTTCTTGGGCTTGGCAAAGAGGCTTTGCTGGAGCTGCCTTGACCGGAGCAGATGGCTTGGACTTTGAAGTGGCTCCTGCCCTGATGGCATCACCCATGAGCTTAGGCTTCTGAGGAGGCTGGGGTGCTTCCTCATCATCATCTTCCTCTGTTGCATCATCATGCACTAACCTCTTCCTCTTGGAAGTTTTCTTCACTTTGCTTGCAGCTTCTTCTCCCAAATTTAGCTTCTTAGCAACAGTTGATTCCTTCACTTTCCTGGTGCCCTTCTTGGTCTGCTGACCTTGAGGTTCTTTGGCAACAACTTTCCTCTTGGGCTTTGAGGTGACTCTTCCTCAATGACAAAATCGAGTCTTCATCATCTCGAGTTTCTCTTCTTTCGCCCTCGTGGCTGCAGGAGGCAAACCACTTGGTGTACTCCTCTCACCATCATCTCGATGAGCTGCTTGGGATCGGGACTAGTGCCCGCCTCGAATTTCTGCTATAGGTGACTCGACCTGTTCGGCTGTCACCGCATCCGACATGGCCGACAACCCGTGAATAGATAAGGTGTAGGCAGAGTAGAAGAGTTATCACAAACTGCGAAGTTTTTGCAAACAAAATGAGTTCAAATTTCAGTTTTAGGTTTTCACAGAAGACATTTCGGTCGATCGAGTTTAAAATTCGTGAATCCAAGTGTTCAAACAGAAGCTTTCACACCACTTTCGGTTGGACCAAGTGGGTTTCGTCCCGCCGAAAACACTAGGGTTTCACTAAATCCTCATTTTGGTCACACCGATTTGCACAACTCGTTGGACCGAAGGTGCAAAGGTAATGGCCATAGGCCAAATCGGTCATACCGAGAATGTAAAATCGGTCTCACCGAGATGTGTTCGCGGAAACCTAACCCTAAAACTTTTACTCAATCTAGTCCAAACGAACTATTCTAGTGTTCGTGAAGATTTCAATCGTGGCAAGATTACAGCAAACCAAACGCATTGAATCGGAGATGGGAGCACGAGGGATCAAACTCACCCTAACTTGGTGGAGTTTCTCTCTGGCGCAACGGCGCGGAGAAGATGTCCGCTGACGGCGACGGAGACCTGCGCGAGGGCGCACAGATGACACGGAGACGATCCGGAGACCAAGGCGACGGCAAAGAAGGTGCGGGGCGAAAACGCTTGAAGTAGAAATCAACGCGCCCCTCGAGTATATATACCCTTTGTTGTCGGTGGGACCGAAGTTGTAAAACTCGGTGGCACCGAGATGAATAGCTGCTAGGCAGTTATACACTTCGGTCACGCCGAAATTCACAACTCGGTTTCACCGAGGTGAAAACCTAGATCAATCTAAATGTTTTCGGTTTGACCGAATTGGAGTGGGTTGGTCTGACCGAAATCACTTAGAAGGTTTTGGAAGTTTAGCCTTTGACGGATCGGTGGCTCCGAGTGCTCCTCACTCGGAGGGTCCGAAAATGACTTGTTCAAAGTTTGTGATGTAAGCATGAATAGAATTTGAGACAAGAAAGCATAGATAGCTAGGGGAGGTACTTAGGCATTCTTGTCCATCCATTTGGTCAGAAAAAATCAAACGACCAAAGCAACAAATGGATGTCCTTGAATGGATAAAATCATGCATCCAACATGCTCACACAATAAGATAGCAAATGAAATATGTGTCAAACATGCACAATCAAAACTCTAGCTACTATCACACAATTTGTCGATGACTAAGTCATCTATATATGAGTATATTGACTTAGGAGTCAAATGAGAACATTTGATCATAGGTCATACTCATCGTTTAAGCACAAGTGGGGTTACCACTTTTACATAAAGCATTAATGTGTTCACATCATTTGAAGATGCTTTAGCTCAATTCTTTAGAGCAAAGCTCCCCTAGATGTGAGACCCCTTTAAAGGGTCAAACTAACCTTGGGTTGTCGAGAAGACTTCATGTAGATGTTGAAGATGTGGATGCTCAATGTTGATGAAGATCATCAAGAGTTGGGAGCAATCCTTTGATTCGGCACTTTCAATACCTACATGGGTTAGTCCCACAAGGAACAAACAAGGATATCCATGGACATAGATTGAAGTTCACAATAGATGATGTCCATGAAAGCAATGATTACCTTGTCCCTTGACTTACCAACAAGAGGGTTTGTGACTCCATGAACTAGTGCAAGATGTGGAAGTTGATTGCACAAGTTCTTGCCAAAATGAATGTGAGTGAAGTATGTTGGCGGAGTCACCTCAAGAACTCTCTAGTTCTTCTTCTTCGATCCACATCATCTTGATGGGAATCCTTGGGGTTGTAGTTGAGCTTGACGAAGTAGAACTTGACGCTTCCTTGGGAACCCACTTGACCATGGCTTTAGGTGCTTCAATAAATGCATCAATCTCCTCTTGAAGCTTGTCCTTGCCTTTTAGCTTGTGGTCTTGTGGTGGAGGTCATCTTGAGCTTGTTCCACATTGGAAGAAGTAGGATCATACTTCTCCTTTTGAGAAACAAACTTTGGAGTGGGATATTGACCTTCTTCCCATTCAACACCCTCGGCGTTGAACTTTCGCTCAAAACCAATTCCTTGATTCTTCCTGCCTTCCTTGCTTAAGTAACAATTTCTCAAAGTTCTTGCTTCCGCAAGGCTCTTGTAGACACCTTTCTATAATCCCTTTCAATAAACTATTTTCTTGCTCAAGTGTAACTTGGCTTGAAACATTGTTAGTGGAATCAAGAGAACTACTAGAAGCAACAATATTGGATTTAGCATGGTTATTGTTACTACTAGATGAAGAATTTTTCTTATGCTTGTCATGCTTAGTTTTAATAGGTGGCAAGAAATTAGACAAGAGAAGTCGCTTGGCAAGATATGAAGAACTCTTCTTTCAAGATCGCCATTGATTGCTTTTAGAAACTCATGTTCTTGCTCTAGATTGAGCTTCTCGAAGCGTAGCTTCTCATGAGATCTTAGGAGCTCTCTATGATCTTCTTGAGTTGTTTCATGAGCTAACTTAAGAGTGTTTAGTTCTTTAGTTAGACGCTCAATCTCCTATATAGCATTGTCATTCGACTCTTCTCGACTATAAAGACTACTAGCATGTTCATCATTACTAGGCTCACTAGATTTATCATGTAAGAGCTCATCTTCACCAAGCAAGTCATCCTCATCACTATCAAAGTCAATGAATTCAGGGTGTGATACCTTGGGGCCTTTAGCCATGAAGCATCTTCCAATTCCCTCATTTGGTGAATCAAATAAGTCATAGGAGTTGGAGTTGGAGGATACGAGAGCAAGACCGCAACACCTTCATCTTGATCAGAATCGGAGTTGGAGTGATAGCTTCTCTGATTGATTGTCGAGTCGAGCCGAGACCCATTCACCTACATGAGCTTGATGTTTTCTTCTTGTGTAGCTCCTTGATGACTTGTCTTTCCTCTCCTAATCCTTGCTTCTCCGAGAGGGTCTTCGCTCATAACGATCATCTCTACTCCTTCTCTCTTCCGAGGTGACTCATCTCTTGAGCTTCTTCTTCTTGGAGATTCTTCTCTTCTCTTGTGGGGAGCCGAACACTCATTTGAGTAGTGTCCGGTCTTCCACAATTGTAGCAGCTTCGATCACGACTAGAAGATCTCTTTTCATCATATGATCTAGACTTTGAGCTTCTCTCTTTGCTTCTACTCTTGTAGAATTTGTTGAAGTTCTTCACCATTAGGCTTATCTCTTCATTGGAAACTAGCTTGTCACTTGAGGTTGTGGGAGCATCACTTGTAGCTTTGTAAGCACCACTTGACTTGTTGTGAAGCTCTTCCTTATCTTTAAGTGTCATCTCATGAGCAACAATTCTTCCAATGACTTCGTTGGCTTGAGATTCTTGTAGTTTGGCATCATTTGGATCAAAGTGCACACGGTGTCATACTTTCCATCCAAAGCTCGAGAATCTTCTTGATGATGAATCGGTCGGTCATTTCTTCGCTTCCTAAGCCGGCAATCTCATTGGTGATGAGAGCAAGCCTAGAGTACATTTCAGCGACTTCTTCACCTTCCTTCATCTTGAACTTGTCAAGTCGACCTTGAAGAACATCTAGCTTTGATTCCTTCACGGACTCGGTACCTTCGTGCATTTCAACCAAAGTATCCCAAATCTCTTTTGCATTCTCAAGACGGCTGATTTTGTTGAACTCCTCGACACAAGGCATTGAAGAGAATGTCACAAGCTTGAGCATTGTTTTGCAACATCCGCAATTCATCCGCTGTAGCTTCACGATCCGAACTTTTCCTTCCTCAAGAATTCACCTTGCATACCAACACAAATAATGCCCCATGCAGCTGGGTTATGGCCAAGAATATGCATTTTCATTTTATGCTTCCAACTAGCAAAATTTGTACCATCAAAGTAAGGACCTCAACGAAAATTACCCTCACTAGACGCCATACTCTCCTAGGTTGTGAAACCAAGCTTATGGAGTCCAATGCAATGGAAACCAATACAATGGAGACCAAAGCTCTGATACCACTTGTAGGATCGAAAGTATGTCTAGAGGGGGGTGATTAGACTACTTGACAATATAAAAATTATGCCTTTTGATAAAGACAAGTTTTTGGCAGATTCACAATGATGATCAAGTCAAGCATCACCCTACACATGCAATTCTAGAGTATAGGCAGCGGAAAGTAAATTGCACATGTAGTAAAGAGAGGTGGAGAGGATCAAACGCAATTTGGAGACACGGAGATTTTTCTCGTGGTTCCGATAGGTGGTGCTATCGCCAATCCACGCTGATGGAGACTTCAACCCACGGAGGGTAACGGCCATGCGAGAGTCCACGGAGGGCTCCACCCACTAAGGGTCCACGAAGAAGCAACCTTGTCTATGCCATCATGGCCTCACGCCCACGGAGGGCTAGCCTTACTCGGGTAGATCTTCACGAAGTAGGCGATCTCCTTGCCCTTACAAACTTCTTGGTTCAACTCCACATCTCGACGGAGGCTCCCAAGCGACACCTAACCAATCTAGGAGGCACCACCTCCAAAAGGTAATAGATGGTGTTGATGATGATGAACTCCTTGCTCTTGTGCTTCAAATGATAATCTCCCCAACACTCAACTCTCCTCACCGATTTGGCTGTGGTGGAAGAAAGGATTGAGTGGAAAGCAACTTGGGAAGGCTAGAGATCAAGCTTCATATGGTGGGAGGGAGCAACTTGATCTCAACACAAGGGTAGGTAGTTCTCTTCTCGTAAATGTAAGGTAGGAGTGGTAGTTCTTTCGATGGCTCTCCCACGAATGAAGAGGGGTGGAGGGTATTTATAGCCTCCACAAAAATCCAACTGCTACACACATTTGACCAATCTCGGTCGGACCGAAGTTGACAACTCGGTGAGACCGAAAGTTCAAATCATGTGAACGTTGGGATTTTCGTGGGACCGAAAATACAATCTCGGTTAGTCCGATTCGTCCAAAGACAAGAGCTTTCCAATCTCGGTGGGACCGACTTCATCATCTCGGTGACACCGATTTGATGACGTATGTTACGTGGCTTGGCAACTCAAGTTTCGTGAGACCGAGTTCGAATCGGAAAATCCGAGATTTCTAGGGTTTGGCTATATGGCTGAGGTGGTTCATCTCGGTGTGGTGAGTTTGGAATATCGGTGGGACCGAGATTACTTATGAGTGTATTATGGAAGTGAAAGTTGCGATAGTTTAGGAGATGTATCACTAAGCACTTTGAGCAACCAGATCATTATCATAACCTCATCCCCTTTAATAGTATTGGCTTTCCTATGGACTCAATGTGATCTTGGATCACTAAACCAAAAATGGAGTCTTGAGCTTTTGCCAATGCTTGCCTTAGCATTTTGAGGGGTCCACTTCTTCAGTCCTTGCCATACCCATATCACTGAACTTTCTGAAATGATTCTCAAGAAACTATTAATTCAATGATATATATGTTGTTATTAATTACCAAAACCACCCGGGGATTAGTTGCACTTTCAGCTAGGGTTTGAGGAGAGCTCGAGCGAGAGACAGCGACCGAGCGGAGTAAATGAAGTAAGGAAGGGAGAGGGGTATTTATAGCCACTGTAAAAACTGTTTGCCCGAAGATTTTGGGACGAACATGCCCCTGCCCTTTCTTCTTCACGCGACATGTGTCACCCACGTACTGTGCAGATGAGATCGTGTAAGATCGTGGGTGAATAAACTAATGCATCGTGGGATGCGGAACGGTTTGAGCGGTAAAACCGAAAATCTGGATAAGATTTGTTTTAAAATTTCGTTCGCAATTTCTTCAGCTGACAAGGACACAAAGGAAGACTTGGAACGAGTTTCAATCGAACGCACATGAAGAATTTGTGAATAGATTGGGTTGAGTATAGCATAGAGGGGGAAGGGTCCGATCACATTCACTTAGCAGAAATCGCAACTTGAAGAAATAGCAATAATTGAATGTTGTAGAGGACACAAACTCACATGTATGTATAGCCAATGAAGAAAAACGACGGAAACAGTGAAGATTTTGCAAAGTTGAAGAATTTGAAAGACTGAGGAATTTTAAAAATGAGGAAAAACTCAAATTGAAGATTTTCAACTTTTGTGGTGGCGTGACCCACCGTATAAGAATGATGATTTTAGACACCGCTGCATAATTGTCGAGGGTTCTCGAGAATCAAATTCTTCATTAATTTCTTCACACTTAGAGTGTTATTCTTCATTGATTGAAGAAAAACGCTTTCTTCATGTGTTGCACATCTAAGTCATCAATTCTGCATAAGGGTTAGGATGTGTGTCCTTTTCAAAGAACATTCGAAGATTCTAAGATATTTAGCTCACACCGCAACTTGCTAAATCTCTTCTCATCCAAGGGTTTAGTGAAGATATCAGCTAGCTGTTCTTCAGTCTTCACATGCTCGATGGAGATATCGCCCTTCAACACATGATCACGAAGAAAATGATGACGAATCTGGATGTGCTTAGTCTTCGAGTGCTGAACTGGGTTGTGAGCAATCTTGATGGCACTCTCATTCTCGCAGAGGAGAGGCACATTATTCATGTTGACGCCATATTCCTTGAGGGTTTGCTTCTTCCAAAGCAGTTGAGCACAACATGAGCCAGCAGCAATGTATTCAGCTTCAGCAGTAGACAATGATACGCAGTTCTGTTTCTTCGAGGACCAATAGACCAAAGATCGTCCGAGGAAATGACAAGTGCCAGATGTTGACTTGCGGTCCACACGATCACCAGCATAGTTAGAGTCAGAATATCCAATGAGATCAAAAGCAGAGCCCTTGGGGTACCATAATCCTAGTGTTGGTGTGTGAGCTAGATATCTAAGAATATGCTTCACACCTTATGGTGTGATTCCTTCTGCAGCTTGAAATCGGGCACACATGCAAACACTAAGCATTATATCCGCCTAGATGCACATAAGTACAATAAAGAACCAATCATGGAGCGGTATACCTTGTGATCAAGTCAATACCATTTTCATCAAGGCATAGATGGCCATTTGTGGGCATAGGAATTTTGACGCTTTTGCAATCTTGCATGCCGAATTTCCTCAAGACATCTTTGAGGTATTTCTCCGAGATATGAATATGCCATTGCGCTGCCGATTTAATTTGAAGACCTAAGAAGAATTTCAACTCTCCCATCATAGACATTTGATATTCTTCACTCATCATATAGGCAAATTCATCACTATAACGTTGGTTAGTACAGCCAAAGATAATATCATCAACATATATTTGGCACACAAACAGTTCACCATCATATGATTTGGTAAAGAGAGTAGGGTTGAGTGAACCGGGTGTGAAGCCATTCTTCACGAAGAATTCCTTCAATGTATCATACCACACCCGAGGGGCTTGCTTGAGGCCATAGAGGGCCTTATTGAGTCTGAAGACTTTGTCAGGATTCTTGGGATCTTCAAAACCTGGGGGTTGAGCAACATATACTTCTTCCTCAAGCTTACCATTGAGGAATGCACTTTTCACATCCATTTGATATAAGATGATATCATGATGGTTAGCGTAAGCAAGTAATATGCTAATAGCCTCAAGTCTAGCAACAGTGCAAAAGTTTCATCAAATCAATTCCTTCAACTCGTGTGTAGCCTTGAGCTACTAGTTGTGCCTTATTCCTCACCACAAGGCCATTTTCATCTTGCTTGTTGCGGTAGATCCACTTTGTGCCAATGATATTATGCTTGCGAGGATCTGGCGATCACCAATTCCCTTGACATTGTTCAGCTCGAATCGATGTAATTCTTCTTGCATAGCCTGAATTCACTCCAGCTCCAGAAATGCTTCATCTACCTTGGTGGGCTTTGTGATAGAGACAAAAGCATAGTGCCCACAAAAGTTAGATAGATGTGATGCTTTTGAGCGTGTGAGAGGACCTGGTGCGCTAATGTCATCGATGATCTTCTCCACTTGCACTTCTTTTGCAACGCGTGGATGAGTTGGTTGTCGCTGAGGATTTTGATCAGCATTTTCTTCATCTCCATTTCCTCATCTTGTTCTTCAGGTGCATCAGCTCGACGTTCTTCACGAACAGGAATGAATTCTTCAAAGAGATTCTTCAAGGGAATGACATCCTCGCTTGCCTTGAGCTTGATAGCATCCTCAAAAGGGTTCATCTAACACGTAGGTAGGTGCTCTCTTTGCAGCCATTAGTTTCATCGAACCGCACATCTACAAGGTCAACAATCTTGTGAAGAACAATGTTGAAGACTCAGAGGTGTGCGAGTCCTTTCAGTAACCAAGCATAAACCTTCATGTGCTTTCGATGCAAATTTAGAGTTGTGGTGAGGATCTCTAATCCAACATTTAGCAATCAAGACTTTGAAATAACTCACATTGGGTTTCTTGTCGCGAGGAGTTCATAGGCGCCTTCTTGAAGAATTTGTGAAGATATACTCTGTGATGATGTGGCAAGCAAGATCAATTGCATCAATCCAAAACGCCGAGGCGCTTTTGTATTCATCAAGCATAGTGCGAGCCATCTCAACAAGAGTTCTCGTTTTGCGCCCACGATGCCATTCTGCCGAGGAGTATAGGGAGCAGATAACTCATGAGTAATACCAAGTTCATCAAGATATGCATCAAGACCGAATTCTTGAACTCGGCCCATTGTCACTTCGATATGTTTGATCTTCACACCAAAGTTGGTTGAAGCCCTCGAAGAAAATCGCTTGAAGACTTCCCGCACTTCATGTTTGTAAGTAACAATGTGTACCCATGTATATCGAGAATAATCATCAACAATGACAAAACCATATAGAGATGCATCATTAGTGACCGCTGAATAATGATTAGGTCCAAGAGGTCCATGTGAAGCAATTCAATGGACGGTAGTGGTCATGATAGTCTTTCTTGGATGCTTGGCCTTGGTCATTTTTCCACCTCACAGTGCTCCGATAAGTGATCCTTGAGGAATTTGACATTCTCAATGCCAATGACATGCTTCTTCTTCGCAAGCGTGTTCAAATTCCTCATGCCTGCGTGACCAAGTCGTCGATGCCATAGCCAGCCTTCAAGCTTTTGCAAGTAGACACACGGCTGGTTGTGGTCCCAGAGAGAAATCAACAATATACAGATCTCCTCTCCTAAAGCCTTCAAGACTTTGGAATTGTCACTTCCATAATCACAACACAATGATATTTGCCAAAGACAACAACCATATCAAGATCACAAAGCATTGAGATCGACATGAGATTGTATCCTAAGGACTCAACAAGCATGACTTTGTCCATGTGCTTATCCTTAGAGATAGCAACCTTACCAAGACCCAATACCGACTTTTGCCTTTGTCAAGAAAGATGATATGCTTCAGAGGTGACGGTGATAAGGGAGCATCCATCAATAGATTCTTGTCACCAATATGTGATTTGTACATCCACTATCGAGGACCCATTCAAGTGGTTTTGGGTTGATCATCCCGCAGATGAATTAGTGTAGCTTACAATCTCATATGCTTCATCGAGAGAAGAATATGATATCAAGTTCATCGATGAATTTCATCAAGCAAGAAACAGATATAGTAGATGAGGACGTGTGAAATGAAAGTTCATTTCATCATGATTCGCCAAGGCCCTTTCGTGCATTTTTGTCGTCCTCCCCAAGAAATTCTTCAGACGTTAGAGCACGCCCGAGACCTGACCTCGCAGAAGAGATTAGTTCTTTTCTTCACCACCCACATCCGGAGGGGTGGCAAAGAGTTCATCATTCTGCGAGCACCATATGAGAAAGGTGGCAAAGATGCCAAACCATTTCTCTTCACATAAGAGGGGTTAGGGTAAGCATATGAATAAGCAGAGTAATTCTTCGAGGACTTATGAACATAATGGTTTGAAGAATAATGCACATAGTCATAGCCCTTAGCTCTACCTCATGAGACAGAGTTGTTAGCACGATGATAATCATATGAGGACTTTGATCCAGCTTGAGGAATTTGATCCATATGAAGAATTTGGTCCATATGAAGAATTTGATCTGGGGTTCCTGTTCTTCACTGGTGGTGTCATGAGGACATTCACCTGAAGACTTTCAACACAACTTTTGGGAACCCAGATTTTCTTCATAGGGGAACCGTTCCTGCAGTTAGTGCCAACATATCTAGCAAATACTTCACCATTCTGATTTTTGAACAGTTTATAGTTGAGTCAAATGACTCATCGAGGAATGAGGAGATTCACATGTAAAGCCAGATAAGTTAGATGGATCAACTGGAGGTCCTTTGCAAAGAACCCATGAGGTTTTGGGGTACCGCCAGGGCTTCCAATATGTTCCATCAACATTGAGTTTCCTCTCAAAGGCAATACCCTCTTTCCTAGGGTTTCGTTGAGGATCTGCTTTTGAGCACATCACAAAGTGTCTCGATGCCCTTTGAGGCTTTTGTACATGCTCGCATGTACAATTCCTTCAGCCTGCATTGTCAAGGATACTAGCAATGTCCTCGATGAGGAATTAGTGATAGAAGAGGCGATGAAGAATTTGTAACATTTGAAGCATTTGAACATTCAGTGAAGAATTAGCGATTCACGCTCAATGCACTTTAAGCATGGAGGAACAAATTCTTCCCGAGAAGCGCTGATTTGTTGAGCTAGTAATGAATCGCGCCCTTCAAGATCTTCATAACACACTCTTAGCTTTTCAAGATCTTCCTTTCTTTGAAGAGATTCAAGAGAAAGCTTCTCGTGATCTTGCTTTTCTTGAAGAAATTCATAAGAAAGTTTCTCATGATCAGACAAGAGAGAGTTATGATGACTTTGAAGGTTATCAAACCTAGACTGAAGTCTCTGAAGATTTTCAGTCAAGGCTTTAGTGCAATCCATTTCTTCACCCAACATATCATCACTTTTATCTAGCATGTTTTGAACCTTTTCAAGAGCCCGTTGTTGTTTCATAGCAATTTTAGCATGTTTAGAGTAGCTGGGCTTGAGATCCTCATCAAATTCATTTTCACTAGAGTCAGAGGAGTTGTATTTGAGTACCTTAGCACCTTTCGCCATGAAGCAATAGGTGGGAGCGTAGCCATCATTATCTTCATCAGGCTTGTCGGTGGAGTCAGTTTCTTCAGTGTTGAAGATGGACTTGCTGACGAAGGCAGTAGCAACGGCTAGACTTGCAACACCAGACTCAGATTCTTCAGACTCCTTCTCTTCATCATTTTCCTCAGATTCAGCTTCAGAGTCCATCTCCTTGCCAATGAATGCCCGAGCCTTCTTGGAGCTGCTCTTCTTGTGAGATGAAGACTTCGAAGATTTTGATGACAAAGATTTTAAAGATTTCTTCTTTTTCTTCGCATCATCAGAACTGTAATCCTTGTATTTCTTCTTCTTCATTTCCTTTTCCCACTGAGGACAATCTTGAATATAGTGACCAGGCTTCTTGCATTTGTGGCAAAGTCTTCTCTTAACATCACTGGATGAGGAATCAGTTCCTGTTGAGGATTTTCTAAAGCGACCACGTCTTGTGAACTTCTGGAATT
This sequence comes from Aegilops speltoides, assembly GCA_021437245.1. NCBI lineage: Eukaryota > Viridiplantae > Streptophyta > Magnoliopsida > Poales > Poaceae > Aegilops > Aegilops speltoides. The sequence goes on from CM038141.1 coordinate 235,764,838, forward strand.
TCTTCACAAGAAGTGCTAGATCCTGGCTCAGTTCTTCAGGATCACCAAGGCTACTACCAGAATCCTCATATTCAGAATCAGAGACAACCTTGGCCTTCAGGGCACGTGGTTTGCCATAGTTTGAGCCATAGAGATCTCTTTTCAAAGAAGTCGAACTCGTGAGTGTTTAGCCTTCGAGGATATCAGCAGGATCAAGCGACTTGTAGTCAGCACGTTCTTGTATCATCAGTCCCAGAGTATCAAATGAGGAATCAAGCGATCTCAGCAATTTCTTCACAACTTCATGATCAGTGATGTTAGTGGCACCGAGGGCTTGAAGCTCATTTGAGATGTCAGTGAGGCGATCAAAGGTTTGTTGGACATTCTCATTGTCGAGTCTTTTGAAGCGGTTGAAGAGATTCCGAAGAACATCGACTCGAGAGTCATGCTGAGTTGAAACTCCTTCATTTACTTTGGACAGCCTATCCCAGATAAGCTTAGCAGTTTCCAAAGCACTCACTCTTCCATACTGTCCTTTGCTCAGATGGCCACATATGATATTCTTCGCTTGGGAATCGAGTTGTTTGAATCTCTTCACATCGGTAGCGCTCGGTGAGGGAGTGACATGGGGACACCATTTTCCACAACATACCGTAGATCGTTATCATTGCCTCAAGATGCATTCGCATCTTGTTCTTCCAAAGAGGGGTAGTCCATTCCATCAAAGGTAGGACACCCAGCCGAGACCTTGATCATACCTCGGCCCGACATAACTAAAACTCCAAAGTGGTTAAACTAAAATCACACGTAACAAGGAAGTACCTTGCTCGATACCAATTGAAAGTGCGTTATATCGACTAGAGGGGGGTGAATAGGCGATTTTATGAATTCTTCAACGAGGAATTTGTCGTGAGGAAATTCCTTAGCTAAGAACTACTTATGCGGAATAAGTACTCAAGTAAACATAACAGATACAAACATAGTCATCATGATGAAATGAGGACTAGCACAGAGTACATAAAACGTAAACACAGGATAACAAGATGAAGACAAACAGACTGAAGAAATTGAACTGAGGAATTTGTGAAAGTCTTCAGTCAAAGTCTTCAAGCACATATATGAACAACATACAACACAGTAATGAGGAAATGAAAGAGTTGAGGAAATAGAACCAGTTAGTTGGTGAAGACAATGATTTGGTAAACCAGTTCCAACTGCTGTCTCAGGCTTGTACGTCTGTTGAGCGGCCGAGTATTTAAACTCGAGGACACGCAGTCCCGGACACCCAGTCTCTAAGCCGCAACTCAGGACACCCAGTCCTCACCGTATTCTCCTTGAACAAAGAGGGATTTGCGCAGGCGCGTGAGGAGATACAGAAGAGAATGGTGCAGCGCCCAGTTTACTTTGTCAGTTCCCTTCGCAGGGGCTAGGTCGAGGTACTCGGTGTGTAAATTGCTTTTCAGCCTTCTCATGGCCTCGAGAAAGCTGCGCCATTACTTCCAAGCACATGAGATCACAGCTTGTCACTGCTTTTCATCAAGAGGATACCGCAGAATCCGTAAGCAACAGCAGGATTGTCGAGTGGGCACTGAACTGCCAAGCTTTGGCCTCAAGTTTGAGAGCACTTCAACTATCCAGAGCAAAGCATTGGCAGAATTCATAGCAGAGTGGACGCCAACACCAGATGAAGAAATTCCGGAAACGAGCATCCCCGCCAAGGAAGCAAGCAAAGAGTGGCTGATGTACTTTGATGGTGCCTTCTCGCTGCAAGGCGCCGGTGCGGGCGTGCTACTTGTTGCACCCACCGTCTAGATGCACTTTCCCAGGGAGCAAGCAACAAACAATACCGCAAAGTACGAAGGATTGCTTGCCGGTCTCAGGATCGCGGCAGACCTTGGGATCAAGAAGCTCATTGTCAGGGGTGACTCATAGCTTGTCGTCCGCCAAGTGAACAAGAATTATCAGAGTCCATTGATGGAAGCTTACGTTGATGAAGTGAGGAAGCTAGAAGAGCACTTTGATGGCCTACAGATGGAGCATGTTCCAAGAGCTGATAACGACATTGCCGATGGCCTGTCGAAGTGTGCCGCACTTAAGTTACCTATGGAACCAGGGATCTTTGTGCTCAAACTGACTCAACCGTCTGTAACGCCATCAAATAGACAGAACAAGAAGAGGAAGTTGATTTCTGGTGTCTATTTTCCAGCAGAGCTCCCCGAAGCCGCCGCCAAGAAGGTCCCCAAGATCAACACCAAGGGTGCTGAGGAGCAGCCCGCTCCGCAAGCCTTAGGGTTTGTTCCGCTGAAGCGACGCCCCAACAAGTTTTGCTCGCAAAGCTTGCCGGGAACGCCAAGCTCCGGCTGAGCTACGATTCTGCCAGAGAAGCAGATGTTCCCGCAGCAGCAGATGTGCCTTTAGTCCTTGTTGTCGAGCCGCAAGCTCCAAAGATGGGCGCAGCAGATTGTCCGCTTCTTCAGACAGAGAACTTCCCAAGAGCAAGAAGAAACGGAAAGAGTAGCCCGGCAATCAAGTATGTACCAGTTTGTCGACAACACACTGCATGTAAGAAGACTCAATGGTGTGAAATTGAAGTGTATTCACCGAAGACGGACAAAAGCTGTTGGCGAGAGATACATGGAGGCATATGTGGTCACCACATTGGCGCAAGAGCACTTGCCGCAAAGCATTCTCGCAAGGTTTCTTTTGGCCGACAGCCCTCCGTGATGCAACGCACAAGTAACCAAGTGTGAAGCGCTGCGGCCCATTCCAAACAGATACACCAGCCACCTCAAGCTCTCCAGACGATCCCTTTATCCCGCCATTTTGGTCTGGGGCTCGACATCTCAAATTTCTTTCCCCGAAGCTGTCGGGGCTTTGAGTACTTGTACGCTGTAATCGACAAGTTCACAAAGTGGCCGGAAGTGGAAGCAAGGAGGAAGGTGACAAAGACAACAAGCCATCAAGTTCTTCAGTCGATTGTTTGCCGCTCGATCCCTAACAGATCATCACCGACAACGCACGCAATTCACGAGCCGCACTTTCATGCAAGACGCCCAAGATCTTGGCGCTAAGGTCTGCTTTCGCCTGCTGCTCACCCGAGAAGCAACCGCTGCGGAGAGGGCAAATGTCAAGTGTTGCACGGACTCAAGACCAGACTTTCGGCAGTCTGCGCAAGTGCGGAAAGAATGGATTGAGGAGCTGCCGTGGTTCTTGGTCGATCAGACGACGCCAAATCAAGCCATTGGCCGACACCTTTCGCCTAGTCTATGGAGCAGCGGCAGTTCTCCCCACGGAACTCAGATACGGGTCACCTCGAGTGCTCGCTATGATGAGTTGAGCAAGAGCAGCTGCGATAAGATGACGCTACTGCTCCTTGAGGAGGACCGCTTCAGACGCCAGACGAGCTGCTCGATACCAGCAAGCTTTGCGCCACTACCATAGCCACAAAGTTAGTGCCAGAAGTCTCGAGGAAGGCGACCTTGTTCTTCGGCGCATTCAGTCCGCCAAGAATTCCAACAAGTTGACGCCGAAGTGGGAAGGCCCTTACCGGGTGAAACGAATCACTAGGCCTGGCGCTGTCCGCCTTGAGACCGAGGATGGCATTCCGGTGAGCAACTCCTGGAACATTGAGCATCTTTGTAAGTTTTAGCCATAGGGCGCGGTTGCTGATGTTGCATATAATCCTTTGTACAAAGCCGGGCGCAGACCCTGTGCATAAGTAAAGCTCATGTGCTCCGCACATCTTGTCAATTTCATGCTTTCTATTTTTTGCATGTGTTATCTGACACTTTGTGCAGCGCCTACCCCCGGTAAGCAATAACGAGCCATAAGGCTCCATATCTTTATTTTCTCTTCTTTCTTTTTCTCAAAGAAGGGAAGGTTCCCTCGCCCACAAGTTTCCCTGGAGGAAAGGAGAAGATAATGGTGTGGACCAGACGTCGTTCAAGAAAGTTTCGCCTTACCGGGAAGCAAACGACAGAAAAGCTAAGTTGCCAAAGTTTGAGCAATCAGTTTTAAAATGTTTTAAGTTATCTTCCTCGAACGACCGTGCTTTGTATGGAAAACCTGTGCGCGGAGGAACCAACTCGTAGCTAGTTGCGCCCTTACTTTGTTTCGAGTCCGCCAACAACTTAAGTGAGCTGCGATTAGTTATGATAAGGTTTCTTGTCGGTAGCGGCACCGCCAAAGAGGTTGCCGACGTCTCAAGACTCAACATGCTAAGGTGCTCATACCGACAAGTTCCCTAAAGGCATAGGGCAAAAACATACAAAGGAAGGAATCAAGTAAAGGAAATAACATAGCAATCGCTACCCAAAATAGAGTTATATTACAAGATAGCTTGTCGCAGCTCTAATAGATTGTTCTCATAACATGACCAACAGCGACAAGAAAAGGAGAAAACGGGCGGCCTAATCTACGCGATTGCCCTCGACCCTTTTGATCCCGCTCTCCTTGTCCACAATGGGTGCGACAAGGGTCTTGAGAGCTTCCAGATCAGCATCCGGCGGCAAGGTCCTGAGGACGTTGGTGAGGTTGAGGCCCGGGTTGCGGAAGGCCACCTTCACCAACACCTTTTGAAGAGCTCCCGCGCAGATCTTGCGCGACTCGTTGGCCAGCTGCTTTGGGATCTTCTCCCGGAGTCGCTGGAGGGCCGTCGCCATGCCTTTGAAGAACAAGGTGAGCTTGGCGCTGGGTTGGAGGTTCTCATCGGAGGGATACCCGAGATCCTCCATCCCCAGCTGCGCCAGCTCCCTGTCGATGGCTACGGCAATATCCACGAGACCCTCCATCCAGTGCTCCACATTCTCCCTAAAAGTGTTCTGGGTGACGGCAGCACTCGCCAGCAGCACCTCGTCGGCCTTGATCTTCTCCTTCAAGGCCACCTCCTCCTCCTCGGCGCCGCCCCAGCGCCTTGGTCAAAGTAGTCAGCTTCAACTCAAGATCTGCGTTGAGTCCTTGGCGCGCTTAAGCTCCTGCTCCTCTCGGCGAGACGACCTCGTGATCTTGCCAAGGGTGTAGGCGTCCTTCTCGCCACGCTTGAGCGCTGCAAGCTCTTCATCACTCGCCTTGAGATCGGCCTCCACCTGCGCCACCTTCGCCTCCAGCTCCTTCTTGGCGGCCCCGGCAAATGCATCAAGATCCTCTCGCTTGCTTGAGAGCCCCACCAAATGTTTGCTCATGCGCCGCAAGCTCCTCCTCGTGGCTGTCAAGGTTGATCTTCCGCTGCGCCAACTCGCCTCCTCAAGCAGACAGCTTTTCGGGCGGCAAGCCGCTGTTGCTCTTCAACTCAGCCTCTCGAGGAGGAAGGCTTTCCGCCTCGGCAAGTCACCCCGCCCTCGCCAGGACCGGAGAGCTTCCTCGGTTAAGTCCTGTGAGCTCCTCCGCCGCTTCTCCATGTCCACTCCCGCCGGACAAGCGCCGGATTCCAGCTTGGCCTGCCGAGCGCGTAGAGCGACAACAGCTTCCGCAGCAGCTGCCTCCTCAGCTCGCCGCCGCCGCTGCTCGGCGGCAAACCAACCAGCCAGCCGCAGAGGCGAGCACCTCTCCATCAAAGATTTCCTTCGACCGGTGCCTCGAGCTTAACGCCTGTGGAGCTTGATGAAGACGCCATCGCCGCCTTCAAATAGGCGCTGGCTGGGGCTCTTCGAGCTCGACGCTACGCCAACGGGCGGAGGGATCGGGCGGTCGGCGAGCACTTGACGCCCCACGCCTCGTGGCCGCCGATCGCTGCACTCGCCACTTTTTGCGGCAAGAAGGCGCTCTTCTTCGCCAAGGGACCATTAGCGCCGGCTGCTAATTCGTAGCAATACATCGCCGGTATTGCTGCTGCTGCTCTCCTCGCCGCAACCTCGGTCTCTATCGGCCCATGGCGATGGATCCGACGGCCGGAAGAGGGAGAAAAGTCAAGCAAATATCCAGAAAGAAAATCGGAAGAAGAAGAACCCAAGGGAAGTTTTCAAGCAAGAGGATCACCTGTACTGGGTTCTACAGTCATGGTCTCCACTCCTGGGGGGTCGCTGGTGCTGTCCCTTGCCAGAGAACTTTCCCTTGCTAGAGATTTCTCCCTTGCCGGAGAATGCTCCCTTGCCGGGAACCTCCTTGGCGGCGAGTCGGGCAGATGGCATGTCGGGGCGGCTTCCGGGCGCCTCCGTGAGGCTGCTCGCCCCTACACAAACCAATAATCAGATGTCAAGAAGAAAGAGCACCCATGCGCGCTTAACAATGGGGAAGTAAACCATATACTTACGCTGGGACTGCGCTGGGGCTGCTTTAGAATAGTTGCCGGTCCGCAAGGTGGTCTCAGACACACCCTCGCCGTCATGTGGGTTCGTCTTCGATGACAATCACCGGGACCTTGGCTCTCTTTGCCGCTCTCTGGGCTAGAGTCCTGAAAAGGAATGAGTTCAGAGTAAGCAAATCAGATACAAGACAAAACAACAAGAATTGAAGAACTACAAGTACAACAGAGAATCTTACTCTTCTTCTTCCTCGTTGGAGCTGAGCGCGGAGAGGTCGAAGTCTGGCTCACCCCCGGCGCGACGAGGCGGAGGAGTAGTTTCCCTTAGCCGCTTGGCGGGGGTAGTGGTGGTGCTCTGAGACGACCCAGCCTGGCCGCCGCCACAGGCGTGAGAAGCGGCAGGAGCAAGCGGTGGTCCGGAGGACCCCGCCTCAGCCAAGGGCAGCGGCGTGAGGTGCTCCCGCAGCAACAAAGCTTGCCACGGTGGAGCGCCGCGCAGCCGCTGGCGGCTGTTGACTCATCTGCCGCCTGCCACGCCTCTCGCCTTGCGGAGACGCCTTCTTGGTGGAGCTGGGGCTCGCTATGGGCGAGCTGTCTCAAGATGAGGAGGAAGAGGAGTTGGTCTTCATCGAGCCGCCACACCTCGGCGGGCTCGCCGACTCGACTTCAGTTCGACAAGCTCTCCTCGCCGCAAGCCACTCGCCGCAAGGCTTCCCGCCGCTGCCTCCGCCTCCTCCACGGTGAATCCAAATTCGCCACGGCAGCAGCCTTGCCGCCGCCTCTTCCAGCCTTAGTGGCGATGCGCGATCTCCGCGACGGTGGTGTCGCGAAAAGGCTTTTCTGTTCATCGGAGCGGACCGCACTTACCAAGCCGCCAAAGAACTCCCGCACAACGCCATCTCGCAGTTTCTTGCTGTTGGGACAATTCCATGCGATCGCACAGCGCATCATTGCACGGATGCGGTCGAGTGAGGAATTGTTGCATAGCGAACGACACCCTTCGCAACCCGAACACTTCGGGATGTTAAGGGTCGTGGCTTGAACAATTCCAGAGCATCGCGCCCAGCCTGTGACTGTGAAGTTGAAGGAGGCCCGGCGCAGTCATGATATCCGCCAGACTCGAACTCCCAGCGGGTCTCCTCCTCCGCGCAGGGGGCGGCGCGGCGGTGAAGAAAATCAGCCACGGCGCCACAAAGAGCCCGACAAGCCCGAGGTGCAGGATCCGGTGACGGCAAACTTCAGCCTATCGCCTTCCGGGCCACGCTGTTCCAATCGCTGCTGCCACATCGGGCTTGGCGCTGGCGGTAAATGGCTGCGGATTCTCCTCGACAATCCAACACCAGCTCGCTCTCCATTCCTCCCACTTGCCGCGGAGCTCTCCTCCGTGATAAGCTTCCTTCTTGCCAGCTCGAGATCCAGCGATTCCGCCGGATAAAGGCTCCCTCTCAACTCGGGGCATAAAGAAGTGGCGAAAAAGAGCTACATTTGGATAGATTCGACAAAGTTTTCGCAGAGATGTGCTAAAACTGCCATGGTCGAACGGCATTGGGGTTGTCACATTTCAATATGCGACCCTATCCAAGAGGAACTCAAGGTCCCACCAAGGATAGACCAAGATATTGAAACGCTTTTGCAAGGTGGATATCATTACATCAACATTACATAAATAGATGGGGATACATACAATACATACAATGTCACATGAATACCACAATACAACATACAAGAACAACATCCGACTACGGATGAATCATAAATGTAAACTCAAACAATATCCACCCTGCTAGCCCAGGCTGCCGACCTGGAACCTATCCCCTGATCGAAGAAGCAGAAGAAGGAACTCAATGCAAGCAAGCATCGCTCTCGCGTCAAGAACATCACATAACATGTACCTGCAACTGTTGTTGTAGTAATCTGTGAGTCACGAGGACTAAGCAATCCATTTACCATGGGTATCAAGACTAGCAAAGCTTAATGGGTAAGGAATGGATAAGTGGTGAGGTTGCAGCAGCGACTAAGCATGATATGGTGGCTAACATACGCAAATGAGAGCGAGAAGAGAAACAAGCGGAACGGTCGTCAACTAGTAATGATCAAGAGGTGATCCTGAACTCCTACTTACGTCAATCATAACACAGAAACCGTGTTCACTTCCCGGACTACACCGAGAAGAGACCATCACGGCTACACACATGGTTGATGCGTTTTAATTCGGATCAAGTGTCAAGTTATCTACAACCGGACATTAACAAATTCCCATCTGCCACATAACCACAAGACGGCTCTCGAAAGTTTAAACCCCGCAGGGTGTCCCAACTTAGCCCATGACAAGCTCTCGCAATCAACGGCGAATAGACCTTCTCCCGTGAAGACCCGATCAGTCTCGAATCCCGGTTTACAAGACATTTCGACAATGGTAAAACAAGACCAGCAAGACCTCCCGGCGCGTCGACATCCCGATAGTAGCCACGCCAGATCTCGCCTCGTGCCACGACGGATGAGCAAAGACGCATAACCAGAACCAGACCTCAAGTTTCCCAAGGTGGCGCCGCAAGTGGCTCTAGTTTGGACCAACACTTAGACAAGCATTGGCCCCGGGGCTGAATAAAGATGACCTTGGGTTAATTACTCCCAAGGGAAATATAGGTGGTGGTGAGGCAAATGGTAAAACCAATGTTGGGCCTTGCCGGAGGAGTTTTATTCAAAGCGAACTATCTGGGGTCCCATAATCACCCGACCGCTAGGAACGCAAAATCCGGGAACATAACACCGGTATGACGGAAACTAGGCGGCAAGAGTGGAATAAAACACTGCATAAGGCCGAGCCTTCCACCCTTTACCAAGTATATAGATGCATTAATAATATAAGAGATATTGTGATATCCCAACAAAACCCTGTCCACCATGGAGAAATCTTCAACTTCACCGCAACTAGCAACGCTATAAGAGGGCTGAACAAAGCGGTAACATAGCCAAACAATGGTTTGCTAGGAATGGTGTCAAAGGTTAGAGGTTCATTGCAATTTGGGAGGCTTGAAGAGCAAATGATAGGTAACGAGCATAGCGATAGAACGGGTTTAACTAGCATAGCAATGATAGTAGTGAGATCCAGTAGGTAGCGGTCATCTTGCCTGAAATCCCGCAAGGAAGAAGAACGAGTCCATGAAGAAGATGAAGCCACGAAGACGTAACCACACGTAGATCTAACGATCCTCACGTCAAGAACGTAAACGAGAACTATCGAGAAGAAGCACACAACATGGTAAACACACCACACATGAACAAGACATGATGCACAACAAAGAATGATGCATGACAAAGGCTACATGAAGCTACTCATGGCAAGAGATGATGCAAACAAGAACAACACATCAAGGCAAGTTTAAATGAGGCCGGGAACAACATATAACAATTCCGGTAAGTCCTCATATGCAAATTTCGAAATCGGTCCAGAACTGAATAAACCGTATGTTCAAGTTGTTAAACAGCAAGTTAAGATGCACCACGATGAACTACACGAAATTCTAGTCAAGTTACATATAAAGTTCATTAGATTCGGAGCTACGGCTTAGAAGATATGAGCAAAACAAGTTAAGCATGGCATTGATGCAAAATGCATGCAAACATCAAGCAAACACATCAAAACAAGGATGCAACATGATAATATGAAGCTACATGCAAAATCAAGCAAGTTTCATATAGAGCACACTCAAAACGGAGCAACGGTGCAACACATACACTATACAAGTCATAGCAACAATCTGTCCATAACATCAACTAGGCATCTTACAAGCATCAAAACAATATGATACAGCATCCCAACATAATAACAAAAGGCATGAGCATGAAGTACAGGTAAAGCACAACAAAACATGAACACTGAGCTATCTCCAGAAACAACTAGAACATGCTCAAAAACACATGGAGATATTGCAAATAATAACAGTTTCAGACTTTAGCAGGAATAATATCAGGTTGCAATGTTTAGAGCTATCAAACAACATGTTACAGGAACATATCATGGCAAACAAAGGCATGGCATGATACTACTAATTTCATAGATCAAAAGTCCCTTACTGACCATGAGCCAAAAAGGATCAGAAAATATGATGGCACCCATGTAAACATAGCAAGTTATATTACAGATTCATACATGGCAGGAACAATAATAAGTAGGCATGTTGGTGAGCTTGATCCACTCACCACAGAGAAATACATGGCATGGCAAGGCAACCAACAGTAAGAAGGCATGTTTATGAAGCCAAGCATGGCAAGAGAAAGTTCATAGGGTGCATGGATCACTAGCAAAACACATGGGAACTAGTGAACTTCATGTTAACAGGTTGACAACAACATTTTCAAGCAAATTTGGAGCAAGATTACAACAAGCTACAGTGGTCTATAAATACAACCAGGGGCATGAATGGATAGAGAATAACATGTAGATCAAAACATGTTTATAGGACATCTCCAGATTATGCACGAAATGACTAGTAGAAGCATGTTAACATAGCAACAAAATATAACAGAATCTGTCAGGAAAACAGCAACAACAACTACCCTACTTAGCAAGCTTAATACACTCAGCACACAACTCACAAAAATACATGGTTGGCACCCCTGGAAAGATGGCATACCATAGATCAACATTCATGTAGACATCAACCTCATAGGATGCACACATCAAACATGGCAAAAATGATAAATGAGCAAGTTATAACAGTCTCAGCAGATTAACATCAACATGCACTCTTCCAACAGCATTTCGGGCATCAAGATGAGCCCAAATGAAAATGATGCAATGGAAGCAAATGAAGTACTCGTCGAGACGGACAATTTGACATATTACACGCGTGAAACGGAGATACGGATGCAGAGATACAACATGATGAACATGGCATGATTATGTATGAAATCTGGGACATAGACAAATATACCCCGCGAAAAAAATGAAGCGGATTGGGCGAGGAGGCAGAGCGGGTCGGGTCCGGGAGCGGATCGGGCCGGGCGGGACCCGGGCGGCGGCGGCGGCTCCGGCGAGGTCGGAGGAGGCCGGAAGGCAACGGCGAGGCAGCCTCGACCGATCCGCCGGATCCGCCGGCGGCGCGCGGAGGCGCGCGGAGGTGCCTTCAGGCGCTGGCGGCGAAGCTGCCGCCCGCCGGCGGCGGGCGCTGAGGCGAAGGCCCGGGCGATGCCGGCGAGGCGGCGGCGGGCGGGCGGCCGGGCGAGGAGGCACTCTCGGCGGGCGACCGACGGAGTGGCGCGGCGAGGCGCGGCTCGCGGGTTCTGTGACGGCGGCGGGCGACCTGCTCGGCGGGGCATGCCGGCGAAGCGGCGGCGCGGGCGACGGGCGCGGGCGGGCGGGGAGCCGGGTGGCGAGGGTTCGGGGCCCGCCGGCTCGGCGGGCGGGCGGCGGGGCGGGCGGCGATGCACGGTCGGCGGCCGATTGGTCATGGCGGTGGCGGACGCGTCCGTCCAGACGGACGGTCCGGGCGGCGAGAGGAGCGGGCTAGGGTTTCGGGGAGAATTCATCCGCGAATGGGGGAGGGTGAATTTATAGGTAGAGGGAGCTAGGAGACTCCAAATGAGGAGCGGTTTTCGGCCACGCGATCGTGATCGAACGCACCAAGAGCATGGAGGGGACTTAGCTGGGTTTTGGACCACTTTGAAGGGGTGTTGGGCTGCACACAAAGAGGCCTTTACGGTTACCCGTTAACCGTTGAGTATCAAACGACTCCAAATGGCACGAACTTGACAGCGGTTCACCGGTGTTATACCAAGGTCGCTGGCAAACCTCGGCCATTCCGAGAAAGTTTAATACCCGCCACAACAGAAGACAAAAGGGGGACGCTGGGGACATAGGAGCGCCGGATTGCAAAACGGACAACGGGGAAAATGCTCGGATGCATGAGACGAACACGTATGCAAATGCGATGCACATGATGACATGATATGAAATGCATATGATGACATGGCAAAGTGCAACACGCAAGAAAATGACATGGCAACGACGGCGAATAATTGGCGGACACCTGGCGCATTGAACCCGGGGCGTTATAACACTCCTCCACTAACAAGAGATCTCGTCCCAAGATCTTAGGACCGAGACGGAAGGGAAAAGGGATGAGGTGAAACAAGAACTCAAGAGAAGAAGCAAAGAATCGAGAACACTCTAGAAGAAGAGAGGAGCGACGAGAATGACGAGAATCGAAAACTCACGGAATCAAAAAGACTATGAAATCACTCGTTCTAACCGGAGTGGTTAGAATGAGAAAAGAAACGGATAAGACTGAAAGGATTTAGGGAAAACTCCGGCTGAACATGGAAAGAATAGAACACGAACTAGAGAGGATGGAATGTCACTTGATGAACTCTTAACGAATGAATTAAATCATGACGATCCACCATGAAGAACTCCGGTGACAAAAAGATGATGAGATAGAATGAAGGATGAAAGAAAAAGATTAAATCTTATGATGATATAGATGGAGGTTCCGACGAAATGTCTGAGGAAATTGAACTCCGGAAAAGAAAAGATGAAAACACTTGGAACTAGAATTTATTCATCAAGAACAAACTCCGAAAGAAAGGATTAATCACTTGGACGAAATAAGAATAAGATTTATTGTATGCTTATCCTGCACCAATTAAATTTATGACAATGGATATTTGCATACTACTTATTCTTCTTGAAAAGGATTAAGTAGAGAATAGCACAAAACTTGAGAAAGTCTTCATGAACCACCGGTAGGATTGAAAAGAACGAATGAATTAAAATGATAAACAAGGAAAAAGAATCTTGAACGAACCACCGTAAGAATTCAAAATGACTGATGAAAGAGAATGAATCGCCAGGAAGAATTAGAATAACAAATATGCTCGAGGGAATTTAGATGCAAAAGAACGAAGAGATAATGAGCTGATTAAAGAACACTTGAACGAAGCATCGGAAGAATAGAGAACGATAACTGGAATGATGGCCTCCGGTGAAAGAAATGGGAAAAACAACTCCTGACATACTCCGGATGGGTGAAAAGAATTTGCATGACTTGAAACAATTTGATAGGATAACATCGAGCTAGCACCATGAATCTCCGGGAGAACGGGCAAGATTTAGAGGAAAAACTCTTCTTCAGTCTTCAAATGATGACGAGAAACACCACCAAAATTACTGAGATACTCCGGTAGAATGAAAAGCGAAAAGGTTGAGCCAACAATGAAAAGAATTTAAATGAGATCTTGGAGAAGGCATGTGACTGATGGAATCCATTCTTACGTCACACTTGAGAAGAATTTGAGAATCACTCCGGGGGAATTAGAAGAGTCAGGTAAGATCCTGGGAAAAGACCTGTGGGTTAGGGCCCACTAAAGAGAAAAACACCGTTGGAAAGGGATATTGAAGAGGTAGATGATGCACCGGAATGATTGAAATATTTGAATGAGGTGACAACCTCAATTAATTCAAACACGCACAAATCTCCTGAGATATCTTGAACTCCTGAATGATTAACTGGCGAGAGGCGAACGAGCAGGGAAAACACTTGAGCCGAGGAAAAGAATGTGATCAACCCGAAAAACTAGAATTGAATCCACTAGAAAGAAAATAGATGAAGAATGTCAAACGAGACGATAATTCACCGGTTGAAATAATTGAGGGAAGACTGAAGAGGTTCCGCATGAAAGGAATTGATGGTCGAGAGAGACTCAAACTCCGAGGAGAGAAAGGGTGGGAGGGCGGGAAAAAACACAGGCAACTAGAAGGGGAAACCGACGAACAACTTGAAGAGAAAACACCGGTTGGAATAATTGAGGAAAGAAAAGCAAAGACTTCGCACGAGTAGGATGGATACTCGATTACGGACTCCGGATTCGAGAAGAAGAAGGGAGGGCGGGTGGGAAAAGAAAACAACCGAGGATTGAACTTGGCAAGGATGAAGAGGCACGAGTCAACTTGACGGGAAATGCACCGGATAAAAAGAGGATGGACAACTCACGAAACTAACCACATGAACCTAAAGAAAAATTTGAATGGGAAGAGGAGTAATTCAAAACACCTACGTCAAGATTCCTCACCAGAGCGACGAAGGGGCTGAGGAGTAAAAAGAATTCCTACTCTCCGATATAACTAGACTCCGAAAATAGTTTTCTTCTAGACTCAACAACGGCCAAACTACATGATCAATCAAGGGGGGCTCCTAGGGTCGGTCAAGGCTCGATACTAACTTGAACACGCCTAATATGCGACCCTATCCAAGAGGAACTCGAAGGTCCAAACAAGGATAGACCCGATATTGAAACGCTTTTGCAAGGTGGATATCATTACATCAACATTACATAAATAGATGGGGATACATACAATACATACAATGTCACATGAATACCACAATACAACATACAAGAACAACATCCGACTATGGATGAATCATAAATGTAAACTCAAACAATATCCACCTCGCTAGCCCAGTGCAGCCGACCGAACCTATCCCCGATCGAAGAAGGTAAGAAGGAACTCAACGCAAGCAAGCATCGCCTTAAGGCCAAGAACATCGCATAACTCGTACTCCGCAATCGTTGTTGTAGTAATCTGTGAGCCACGAGGACTCAGCAATCCCATTATCAAGACTAGCAAAGCTTAATGGGTAAGGAATGAATAAGTGGTGAGGTTGCAGCAGCGACTAAGCATGATATGGTGGCTAACATACGCAAATGAGAGCGAGAAGAGAAACAAGCGGAACGGTCGTCAACTAGTAATGATCAAGAGGTGATCCTGAACTCCTACCTACGTCAATCATAACACAGAAACCGTGTTCACTTCCCGGACTCCACCGAGAAGAGACCATCACGGCTACACACGCGGTTGATGCGTTTTAATTCGGATCAAGTGTCAAGTTATCTACAACCGGACATTAACAAATTCCCATCTGCCACATAACCGCTGGCACGGCTCGAAAGTTTAAACCCTGCAGGGTGTCCCAACTTAGCCCATGACAAGCTCTCGCGATCAACGGCGAATAGACCTTCTCCCAGAAGACCCGATCAGTCTCGAATCCCGGTTTACAAGACATTTCGACAATGGTAAAACAAGACCAGAAGACCTCCCCGGCGTGCCGACATCCCGATAGTAGCTGCGCAGATCTCGCCTCGTGCCACGACCGATGAGCAAGACGCATAACCAGAACCAGACCTCAAGTTTCCCAAGGTGGCGCCGCAAGTGGTTTCTAGTTTGGACCAACACTTAGACAAGCATTGGCCCGGGGCTGAATAAAGATGACCCTTGGGTTAATTACTCCCAAGGGAAATATAGGTGGTGGTGAGGCAAATGGTAAAACCAATGTTGGGCCTTGGCCGGAGGAGTTTTATTCAAAGCGAATCGTCAAGGGGGTCCTATAAATCACCCAACCGCTGCTAGGAACGCAAAATCCGGGAACATAACACCGTATGACGGAAACTAGGGCGGCAAGAGTGGAACAAAACACCAGGCATAAGGCCGAGCCTTCCACCCTTTACCAAGTATATAGATGCATTAATAATATAAGAGATATTGTGATATGCCAACAAAACCCTGTCCACCATGGAGAAATCTTCAACTTCACCTGCAACTAGCAACGCTATAAGAGTGGCTGAGCAAAGCGGTAACATAGCCAATCAATGGTTTGCTAGGAATGGTGTCAAAGGTTAGAGGTTCATGGCAATTTGGGAGGCTTGAAGAACAAATGGTAGGTAACGCAGCAAAGCGATAGAACACCTATGCCATTAGATGTCGGGGAAACCGATCCACGAACACCTATGGGGCCGGCGGACCGGGCCCCTTTCGGTTCGGTGGGGGGCGGAGATCGCGCGAAGAGCGGTTCGAGGCGAAGCACACGAGCAGTTTACCCAGCTTCGGAGCTATCCGGAGAGATAATACTCCTACTGCTGCATGTCTGAGTGTATTGAGTTCTTGCTCGGGAGCGCTGGGTGCTACAGTACACACTAGCTGCTAACGAGACCGAGCGTGAGTGTTTTTCCGCCAACCCCCCCCACGCTATGCGCATGGGCCTCCTTTTATATGCTCAAGGGTCACCAACAGTGTGGCAGCGCAGCATAAGGGTAAAATGAAAAGTGTTGCGTTGGTACAACTACTTGTACAGCAGTATCATATCAAACCCCGACGGCAGGGGACAAAGGCATTAAATGCCCGCTCATAGCCGCCTTAACAAAGGCAAAAAGGGACCGCTGGGCGCCACCGCTTACACGATGGCAATCTTGTCACGCCGCTGTTAATCACAAGACCGCCGGCTGCACAGTTTTGCCACGCCGCTACCGAAAGGTCCTGTATACACACGCCAGGATGTGCCGAGCGCTGGCACAGAGTAGCCTGTCGCAAGCGCTTTGCCGCGTCGTTGTCTTGTATCCGATTTGCATTACTCAACTCATTCCTTTCGTGACTCGCCCAGAGCGCAAAGAGAGCCAAGGTCCCGTGATTGTCATCGAAGACGAACCCACCGCGACAAAGCAGGGGTGTGTTCGAGACCACCTTGCCGACCCGCAACTATTCTCCAACGCAGCCCCAGCGCAGTCCCCATCGTAAGTATATGGTTTACTTCCCGCTGTTAGGCGCGCATGGGTGCTCTTTCTTTGCTGACATCTGATTATAGGTTTGTGTAGGAGCAGAGCAGCCTCACCAGAGCGCCCGAAGCCGCCCGACATGCCATCTCGCTTCGACTCACGCCACCAAGGAGGGTTCCCTGCAAGGGAGCTGCCTCCGCAAGGGAGAAATCTCCAAAAGGAAAGTTCTCCGCAAGGGACAGCACTAGCGACTCCGAGTGGAGACCATGATCAGAGAACCCAAAGACAGTGATCCTCTTGCTTGAAAACTTCCCTTGGTTTCTTCTTCTTCCGATTTTCTTTCTAGATATTTGCTTGACTTTTCTCCCTCTTCCGGCCGTCAGATCCATCTGCCACGGAGCCGATGGAGACCGAGGTTGCCGGCGAGGAGAACACGCGCGGCAATACCGACGATGTCGCTGCTACCGAAGAAGCAGCCGACGCTGATGGTCCCGCCGGCGAAGAGGCTGCCGAAGCTGCTGCCGCAAAGCCGGGCGAGGGTCCGGCGATCGCGACCGACGGCCCCGAGGCCAGAGGAGCGCCAGCGCCACGCCGACCGCCGATCCTCCGCTGCCGCAGCAGCCAGTTCAAGAGCCCCAGCCCGGCGCCTATTTGAAGGCCGGCGATGGCGTTTTCATCAAGCCCCCCGTGTCAAGCCTGTGGCGCCGGTCAAGGAGAAATCTTTGATGGAGAGGTGCTCGCTTCCGCTGGCCGACGCTGGTTGACGCGCCGAGCAGCAAGAGCGGCGAAGCCCGAGGAGGAGCAGCTATCGCGAAGCCGTTGTCGCCTACCGCTGCTCGACATGCCAAGCTGGAATCCCGAGAAGCGCTTTGTCGCGAAGGCGGAGGGACATGGAGAAGCGCCAAGGAGCTCCGGGACTTAACCAGAAGCTCTCCTGGTCCCTCGGCAGAGGAGCGGAGCGACTTGCCGAGGAGCGAAAGCCTTCCTCCTCGAGAGGGCCGAGGTTGAAGAGCAACAACAACTTGCCGCCGAGAAGCCGCTTCACGCAGAGGGCGAAGTTGGCGCAGCGAAGGTCAACCTTGACAGCCACGAGGAGGAGCTTATGCGCCATGAAAGCAAACATTTGTGGGGCTTCAAGCAAGGCAGAGGATATCAAGCATAGCCTGCCGAGGCCTCCAAGAAGGAGCCGGAGACGAAGGTGACGCAGCTGGAGGCCGATCTCAAGGCGAAGCGGTGAAGAGCTTGCTGCGCTCAAGCATGAGCGCGAGAAGGACGCCTACACCCTTGGCGAGCTGCAGGTCGCCTCGCCGAGAGGAGCAAGGAGCTTAGCGCCGCCAAGGACTCCAACGCAGATCTTGAGTTGAAGCCGACTACTTTGACCAAGACGCCGACGGCGCCAGGAGCAGGAGGTGGCCTTGAGGAGAAGATCAAGGCCGACGAGGCGCCGGGCGCAGTGCCGCCGCCACCTGTAACACTTTTAGGGAGAATGTGGAGCATCGGACGAGGGTCTCGTGGATATTGCCGCCGCCATCGACAGGGAGTCGGAGCACTGGGATGGAGGATCTCGGTATCCTCCGATGAGAACCTCCAACCCAGCCCAAGCTCACCTTTGTTCTTCAAAGGCGTGATGACGGCCTCCAAATGACCGGAGAATATCCCAAAGCAGCTGGTCAGCTGAGTCGCAAGCAAGATCTCGCTGGAGCTCTTCAAAAGGTGTTGGTGAAAGTGGCCTTCCGCAACCTGTGCCTCAACCTCACCAACGCCCTCGTGACCTTGCCGCGGATGCTGATCTAGAAGCGCCAAGACCCTTGTCGCACTCCATTGTAGACAAGGTGAGCAGGATCAAAGGGTTGAGGGCGATCGACAGATTAGGCCGCCTGCTTTTCTCTTTTCTTGTCGCTGTTGGTCATGTTATGAGAACAATCATAGAGCTGCTACAAGCTATCTTGTAATATAACTCTATTTTGGGTAGCGATTGCTATGTTATTTCCTTTACTTGATTCCTTCCTTTGTATGTTTTTGCCCCACGCTTAGGGAACTTGTCGGCGCAGGCACCTTAGCCATGAGCGCCGAAAGTGGATGTCAAGAACTCGTCGGCGGTGCCGCTACCGACAAGAAACCTTGTCACAACTAGTCGCAGCTCACTTAAGTTGTTGAGCGGGCTCGAAACAAAGTAAGGGCGCAACTAGCTACAAGTTGGTTCCTCCGCGCACAGGTTTTCCATACAAAGCACAGTCGTCCGAGGAAGATAACTTAAATTTTTTTAAAACTGCTCAAACTTTGGCAACTTAGCTTTTCTGTCGTTTGCTTCCCGGTAAGGCAAAACTTTCTTGAACGATGTCTGGTCCACACCATTATCTTCTCCTTTCCCCCCGGGAAACTTGTGGGCGAGGGAACCTTCCCTTCTTTGAGAAAAAGAAAGAAGAGAAAATAAAGATATGGAGCCTTATGGCTCGTTATTGCTTACCGGGGGTAGGCGCTGCACAAAGTGTCAGATAACACATGCAAAAAATAGAATGCATGAAATTGACAAGATGTGCGGAGCACATGAGCTTTACTTATGCACGGGTCTGCGCCGCTTTGTACAAAGGATTACATGCAACATCGGCAAGATTTGTAGATAAAAGGTGGTTGCTGTAATAGGTTCCGCAACCGCGCTTCCACGGGTAAAACTTACGAAGATGCTCAATGTTCCGTGAGTTGCTCACCGAATGCCATCCTCGGTCTCAATGACAAATGCCAGCCTAGTGACTCGCTTCACCCGGTAAGGGGCTTCCCACTTCGCCAACTTGTTGGAATTCTTGCGGACTGAACGCTCCAAGAACAAGGTCGCCTCGAGACTTCGCACTAACTTTATGGTTATGGTAGCGCACAAAGCTTGTCGGTATCGAGAAGCTCGTGACAATGCCCGAAGACGGTATTCTCAAGGAGCAGCGCCATCTTGTCGCAGCTGCTCTTGCTCAAGCTCATCATAAGCGAGCACTCGAGGTGACCCAGATACGAAGTTCCGGGGAGAACTGCCTCCGCCCATAGACTTGAGCGAAGGTGTCCGCCGCTGGCTCGACGGCGCCGCCCCGAGCGACTTAAAGAACCACCGCAGCCCTCAATCCAGCTTCTTTCCGACTTGCGCAGCCCGCCGAAGTCCTGGTCTTGAGTCCGCGCAAGACTTCAGCATTTGCCCTCTCCGCTGACCGCTGCTTCTCGGTGAGCAACGGAAGCAAAGCGCATCTTGGCGCCAAGATCTTGGACGATCGCATGAAGGTGCGGCTCGTGAATTGCGCGGTTGTTGTCGGTGATGATCCCGTTAGGGATCCCAAAGCGCAAACAATCGACCAAGAACTTGACTGGCCGACCGTTGTCACCTTCCTCATCGCTTCCACTTCGCCACTTTGTGAACTTGTCGATTGCAACGCATAAGTACTCAAAGCCCCGACAGCTCGGGAAAGGGGCCGAGGATGTCGAGCCCCCAAACCGAAAATGGCCGTGATAAAGGGATCGCCCGGAGAGCTTGAGCTGGCTGGTGTATCTGCTTGGAATGGAACCGCACGCTTCACACTTGGTTACTTGTGTAGTTGCATCCCGGAGGGCTGTCGGCCAAAATAAACCTTGCCGTAATGCTTTGCCGGCAGTGTTTTGCGCCAATGTGGTGACCACATATGCCTCCATGTATCTTCGCCAACAGCTTTTGTTCGCCTTCCCGTGAATACACTTCATTTCACACCGTTGAGTTCTTCTTCGCATACAAGGTGTTGTCAACAAACCGGTACATACTTGATCGCCGGGCTACTCTTTCCGCTTCTTCTGCTCTTCGGGAAGTTCTCCGCTCAAGGAAACGGACAATCATGCGCCATGCCGGAGCTTGCGCTCGACAACAAGGACTAAAGGCACATCCGCTGCTGCGGAACATCCGCTTTACGGAAGAATCGCGGCTCACCGAGTTGACGCCTCGCAAGCTTGCCGAGCAAAACTTGTCGGAGCGCTCGCTTCAACGAACAAACCCTAGGGCTTGCCGGAGCAGATCGCTTCCTCAAAGACCCTTGGTGTTGATCTTGGGGACCTTCTTGGCGGCGGCTTCATGGAGCTCGCTGGAAAATAGTCACCGAAATCAACTTCCTCTTCTTGTTCGGTCCAGCTTGATGGCGCATGTGACGGTTGAGTCGCTTTGAGCACAAAGATCCCCGGTTCCACGGGTAACTTAAGTGTGGCGACTTCGACAGCCATCGGCAATGTCGCATCAGCTCTTGGAACATGCTCCATCCGAGGCCAAAGTGCTCTTCTAGCTTCCTCACTTCATCAACGTGAGCTTCCATCAACGGACTCGATAATTTTGTTCACTTGGCGACGACAAGTCGCGAGTCACCCCGATAATGAGCTTTGATCCCAAGGTCTATCGCGATCCCGAGACCGCAAGCAATCCTTCATACTTTGCGGTATTGTTTGTTGCTTGCTCCTCGAAAGTGCATCCGACTACGACTTGAGGTGCTCTCCGTGGTGCAATAAGTAGCATGCCCGCACCGCGCTTTGAAGCGAGAAGGCACCATCAAAGTACATCAGCCACTCTTGCTTGCTTCCTTGACGGGATGCTTGTTTCGAATTTCTTCATCCGTGTTGGCGCCCACTCGCTATGAATTCTGCCAATGCTTTGCTCGATAGTTGAAGTGCTCTCAAACTTGAGGCCAAAGCTTGATGCCCAAAGGCCCACTTGACAATCCCGCCTGCTTTCGGATTCCGCAGATCCTCTTCAGCGGAAAACGAGTGACAACTGTGATCTCATGTGCTTGAAGTAATGGCGCTTTCTCGAGGCCATGAGAAGGCCGAAAAGCAATTTCGACACCAGAGTACTCGACCTAGCCCCCGCAGAGGGAACCGACAAAGTAAACTAGGCGCTGCACCATTCTCTTCAGATCTCCTCACGCTACCGCAAGAGATCCATCTTTGTCGGGACCAGAGCTTGTCGGTGAAGTCCCCGCTTGTCGCCGATGCATCCGCCGGGTTGCTGGCTCATCATCCGCCTCCTCTCCGCTATTAACGCAGCACTAACCACTTGATTGGTTGCCGCTATATAAACAAAGAACTCCTCTTGTGGCTTAGGTGCATAAGTGTTGGAGTGGAGGACAAGTATCTCTTCAAGTCTCCGCAGCGCAACCTCCGCTCCGAGTCCATTTCATTGACCCGCCTTTTTCAATATTTTGAAAACGGCATGCCGCCAAAGAGACCTAGAGATAAACTCGCCGAGAGCAGCCACGCAACCGCAACTCTTCGACATCCTTGACGCGCTTGGTGCTTCAATCTGCTCAATGGCGCTTGATCTTGTCGGGATTGGCTTCAATTCCCCCGCCGAGATGAAGAACCCGAGAAGCTTGCCGAGGGGACTCAACACACACTTCTCGTTGTTAAGCTTGAGGTTGATCTTGCGAGATTTGCAAAGGTTTCGCCTAAATCTTGAATCAGAGTTGCTTGTGTCCTTGCTCTCGACCACTATGTCATCCATGTAGGCTTCCACATTTCGCAGTATTTGTGGCTCAAAAGCGCCATGGACTACCCTTGCAAATGTTGAACCAGCATTCTTTAAACCAAAAGGCATCCGATGAAACAATATGTGCCACATGGAGTGATGAATGCGGTCTTCCTCATCCTCTTCGCCATGAAGATCTGATGGTATCCCGAGTATGCGCCAAGAAATGAAAGCAAGTAACATCCGCCGTGGAGTCAACAATCTGGTCAATGCACGGCAAGGGAAATGGGTCTTTGGGACAAGCTTTATTGAGATCGGTAAAGTCGATACAAAGTCTCCATTTCCCATTTGCCTTGCACACCACTACAGTGATCGCCAACCACGAGGATGGAGCACCTCCGACAAGACCTGCTGCTTCCAATTTCTTGATTTCTTCGCGATGAATTCTTGGCGCCCACCGCTTGTTTCCTCGACTTTTGCTTGACGGGCTGCGATGAGGACGCATAAAGAAGATGGTGCTCGACACTTCCCGGAACACCGGATGTCGACGGTTGCCATGCAAACACGCCGACGTTAGACGCAGAAAGCAACGAAAGCGCTTCCTATTTAGGGTCGAGAGTGGCATCGATAGTGAAGGTACCACCAGCCGCCCTCCTTGGCGGACACCTTCTTGGTCTCCGTGGAGCTGCCATTGTCTTCTTACACTTGTCGATGGAGCTCGATGGTGCGCCTCGACGGTAGCGCAGCAGACCAAGAGGTGCGCTTGCCGGAGGGCACCGTAACTCTTGCCGACTTGGTCTTCTTCTTCCCCGAGCTTCAACGGCAAGTGACTTGCGATCGCTGCGGTTGCTGCTTCCCCGAGATCTTGTCGACGCAGATAAGAGCATCCTTCTTGTCGCCGGGACAGAGATGACACTTATCGGCCTCGCATCTTCAAAGACGCTAGCGTATAGTGAGAGGCTGCCATGAATTTGGCAAGTGCCGACAGCCGAGTATCCCATTGTAAGGCAATGGAAAGTCAAGAATGTCAAAAGTGACCCTCTCAGTCCTCGAAGTTCAACTCACGCCAAATGTCACCGCAACGTGATCTTTCCTTCGCTTGCTCCTTCCCGATTGATTCCTTGAATGTGCCGATCTCTTCGAGCTTGCCGTGATTTGGAGTTTCGAGTACCGCGAGGAGATCAGGTTCAAGCCGACCCACCGCCAACTAGCATCTTAGTGACCTTGAGGTTGCGGATAGTTGGTGAAACCAACATCGGCAAGCACCCACCGCAGCTTACGCGATCGTGGTGGTCCTCAATATCAATGATGATAGGCGCAGCCGACCATTTCGTAGGCTTGCGTGACTCGACGGTGGTTCTCGCCAAGATTGACTTCCCCGCACCCACCGCTTGAGCTGGCGTGTGAAGTATGCAGAGAAGCACCGCCACAACGCACATGACCTCTCGTGGCTTTCTAGAACTCCCGCCATCGCCTCGCCATCATCCATATCTTCCTCGCCGCCGCCATATTCATCCTTGTCGCGCCGCTGGAGGTCTGTCTCATTGCCGCCGCTGGCCTTGCCGCCGCATCCTCCTCGCCGGGCGCTTGCCGGATCCTCCAAAGACCTTCTTGGCTTTCTCCTTGTCGCCGTCAGATTCAGCCTTTTGTTGCTCGGCTGCTGCTCGACCTTCTTGCAGCTTTGGAGGTCATGGCCCTTGGTGCGTGGATCTTGCAAGATCGCTTATTGGTGCCGCCCTCGCTTGTCGGCATCGCCACAGCCTGGTAATTGGTGCTCGCGCAATATCCTCGCCGAGCTACCAACTTTGGGTTTCTTACGCCACCTCCATTGCCGGACTGCTCAACGACTAGCACATCTTTGCCTTTCTTCTTCCCCGTTGTTCCGCCGCCGTTTTTTCTTTTGCCGGGCAGCATCCTCGCCATCGATCCTCCTGCTTCAGATTCTCTCCGGGAGTTTCTCCTTCTCAAAGACGCACACTTGTCGGCTAGGGCATATAGCTCATCGACGCTCTTCGATCTTGCACATCGCCATCTCCTCCCGTGATCCCGCGGTTTCGCGACGCTCGATGGAATGCGCCGATGACCGCGACAGGGTGGACATCTCGATGTTGTGCCGACACGGCTAAATCTCTCAATGTACTTGCGCAGGGCTCTCCTTCCTTCGGGCGCGAGCAGATGAAGGTCGCTTCTTGGCCATGATGCTTGTGGTCACCAGAAGGCGCCGACAAACCGATGGCATAGGTCTGCCCAGAGGATATGGAGTTGTCCGCAAGTGCATGAGCCAGACCGACGTTGGGCTTGAGCACCGCCGGAAGTAGTTGGCAAGGATCTTGTCGCCCCGCCGCAGCTTGCACCGCGATGGTGTAGATGCCGAGGAACTCCGACGGATGCGACTTGCCGCCGCATTTCTCCGTACGCCCGCTTGAAATTTTCGCGTCCATCGACTTGCCGCAGCTCACGAAAGTGAACGCAGGCAACCTATCGATACGGCAGGTCGCCCGTTCTCTCGGGCGCATGCAAATGACAGAGGGCTCAGCCGCTGGTCCTATTGACGCCGGCTTCTTCGGCGCTGATGCGAGTACGAAGCGCTTCTTGCTGCCGCTCGCGGAAGAACTTGGCGCCGATCGCGACGAGCTCATGGATCTGATTATGCGTGGAGTCGCTGCCGAGGTAGATCCGGCGAAGTCGGCGACTTTGGCCTTCGGGTGGAGAGTGCACGGTGGTTGCACCCCACCGTTTTGTCGCCATCGCTCATGCTCGGCAGTCTGCCGCTGCGCGGCGTACTCGCTGCCGGAGGAGCCGCTGCTGGCGGCCGATGAGACTCAATGGTGGCCTCCATTTGTCGATCTTGTCCGCCATTGAGGGTAAACCCAGAGCAGCTTGAGCTCGTACAAAGCTTTTGCAGAGTGGCGGGTGGTAGTGGCGAATAAGGCGAGGAGCGGATATGCTCGACTTCTAACCGTGTTAGAAGGAGCAGATCCCGCCCAGCGACCGCAGTTTTGCTCGTGCAAGATGTTGGCGCGTATGCTGGTCTTGAGCACCCCGAGATCCACCGACTCGATCTTGGTCCAACGAACGATGGTACCGCGAGTACCATGACGCTGCCGGTCCCGCGCCTCGATGGGCGCTGCATGTATGGACGCCGAGGTCCGCGAGCCTTGTCCTTGACCCGCAGCACCGTGAGCTCCTCATCGATGCCCGCTTTCCGCCTGGCGCTTACCCCACCACCCGCTTGTTCCGGTGGTGGTGGGATCAACGCGGACAGAACAGCCGCCTCCGAAGCCTTCTTCTTCGGCGGCATGTCGATGAAAAGGATGCAGATCTAGCTCGCGTGAGCGCCGGATCAGGTTCACACAACCTCGACGCCCCCTACCTGGCGCCAACAAGCAAGCCGCTGTTGCTCTTCAACCTTAGCCCTCTCGAGGAGGAAGGCTTTTCGCTCCTCGGCAAGTCACTCCCGCTCCTCTGCCAGGGACCGGAGAGCTTCCTGGTTAAGTCGCCGGAGCTCCTCCGCGCGCTTCTCCATGTCCACTCCCGCCTTATGCATAAGCGCTTCGATTCCAGCTTTGGCCTGCCGAGCGCGGTAGAGCGACAACAGCTTCCGCAGCAGCTGGTCCTCAGTTCGCCGCCGCCGCTGCTCAAGGCCAACCAGCGCCAGCCCGGCGGAGGCGCAGCACCTTCCATCAAAGATTTCCTTCGACCGGCGCCGAGCTTGACGCCTGTGGAGCTTGATGAAGACGCCATCGCCGCCTTCAATAGGCGCCGGGGGGGCTTCGAGCTCGACGCGCGGCAGCGGCGGAGGGATCGGCGGTCGGCGAGCACCGACGCCTCGCGCCTCGGCCATCGCGACGCTGCACTCTCGCCACTTTTGCGGCAAAGCAGCTTCGGCTCTTCGCCAATGACCATCACGCCGCAGCTTCTTCGGTAGCAGCGACATCATCGGTATTGCCGCGCGCGTTCTCCTCGCCGGCAACCTCGGTCTCCATCGGCTCCGTGGCAGATGGATCTGACGGCCGAAAGAGGGAGAAAAGTCAAGCAAATATCCAGAAAGAAAATCGGAAGAAGAAGAACCCAAGGGAAGTTTTCAAGCAAGAGGATCACCTGTACTGGGTTCTACAGTCATGGTCTCAACTCCCGGGGGGTCGCTGGTGCTGTCCCTTGCCGGAGAACTGTCCCTTGCAGGAGATTTCTCCCTTGCCGGAGAACGCTCCCTTGCCGGGGAACCCTCCCTTGGCGGCGTAGTCGAAGCAGATGGCATGTCGGGGGCGGCTTCCGGGCGCTCCTAGTGAGGCTGCTCTACTCCTACACAAACCAATAATTAGATGTCAGCAAAAAAGAGCACCCATGCGCACCTAACAGCGGGAAGTAAACCATATAATTACGCTGGGGGCTGCGCTGGGGAATAGTTGCTTGTCCGGAAGGTGGTCTCTGCACACACCCCGATGTCGCGTGGGTTCGCTTCGATGACAATCACTGACCTTGGCTCTTCGCCGCCTTCGGCCAAAGTCCTGAAAAGGAATGAGTTCAGAGTAAAGCAAATCAGATACAAGACAAAACAGCAAGAATTGAAGAACTACAAGTACAACAGAGAATCTTACTTTCTTCTTCCTCGCCGGAGCTAAGCGCGAGAGGTCAAGTCCGCTCACCCCGCACGACGAGGTGGAGGAGTAGTTTCTTAGCCGCTTGGCGGGGTAGTGGCTGGTCTGAGACTAACCAGCCCGCCACGCCAAGGCGCGTGAGAAGCGGCAGAGCGTAAGCGGTGGTCCGAGAGGACCCCGCCTGGCTAGCTTAGCCGAGCGGCGCGAGGCGCCTCCCGCTGTAATGCAGCTTGCCACGGTGGAGC